>APFE031226201.1:24778-61270 GCA_000404065.3 Pinus taeda | reverse complement strand
TGATTTTTCATTATGTTCCTTTGAATATTACAATACATATTTATACATGCCGAAGCATCCAATACCATGGACTGAAAAACCATCACGTCCAATACCATGGACCAAAAAACCATCGATCCAATACCATGGACCGAAAACCATCGCGTCTAAAAGACATGTGCGTAAATCATGCACAAAACCATAGGTGGGTCCGTCCAACCTAACATAGGGTCCAAAACCAAAATTTTCTGGGGCGCTGCCTTGGACCCCATAAAGTGGGGTTACAAGTACCCCTCAAACCCGCTGTTAACTATGTGGAAAGAATATAACACAACCCAACACCAGTCCCTTCTTTAGATCTCATAAACATAAGTAGCTAATAATCTAACTACATTCATAAAATTAAATTTGCACACAAAAGAATCTTAATCCATAGACTCAAAGACCTTAAGAGCTTACCTTGCGATCCTTTGAAAAATATTCGTTCTGCTTCATTGTAGGATACAATCGAGTCTACTGCAAAGTTGGTAACGAATCCTCCCAAAATGATATCAATCTAGAAATCAACAACTCTTGAGATCATGTTGTTGGTGTTCTTGAGTCATTGTATTAATTCAGGATTCCACTCTTTAGGTTCGTCTCCCTTAACTTAGTCTTTCCTTTCTGTCAATCATGATACCCACTCATATAGATCGACGTAAAACAAACCAAAGAATATTTCGTACTGATCCTCAAAGATATACTCTCCAACCACCTTTCAGTTAATAGACGAGGGTTTCTATTTTCTTTCTCTGCAAATTCTTGTTGCTTTTGTTATACCCACTCTTGGATTTCTTTCTTCTATGGATGCCAAAACATATCCCTCAAGCAGATCCTGGTCCGGACAATGGAACCATTTGTTGGCTTAGGTGGGCTTGACCCAAGTTCAAAGTGTGTTGCGCACCAACAAAATCCTCAACTACTAGCCCTCTCAGCAATGACCTGCAAGTGGATCGTAGTCTCTCCCAAAGTGATTATGGGAGGTTGCAGAACCAGGTTTCTGCAGTCCGAGGGATACTACATTGTGGCACCATTGTATTCTCTTATGTTTAACACTTATCTACTACTTTGCCTTCATAAAACACTTCGCACTTATACTTTAATTTACATAGTTACAATTATTACTTACACACATCATAAACATTCATAAAATTTACAATATTGAAATAAAGTGTAGATAATAAGCGAATAAACACATGTAGACAGATTTTATAGTGGTTCATCCTAATCTGGGACTACGTCCACAATAAATGTTGCTTATAATATATAATTTGTACAAAAAACAATTCTTGACATGCGCACTGATCTGTAGGTCACATTAGGGGAATTTTGAGGTCTAAAATGTACCTCCTAAGGATATTATATAATAATAGTGGAAATAATAAAATAAGATTAGATTACATCATCATATTTTAGAGGGAAAAAATAAAAAACTATTTTTTCAACTCATATTTTCAACTTATCTCCCTATGGGTTTACTCAAATTTCGAGTGGAAACACTCATTGGATGCAAATTTTGATTCCTAATTCAAGGAGTATCCATGTTGTATACTTTTGATGGATCCTATTGCATGAAAAATGAGAAATACATGAAAAACATGATTGCACATGTATTTCTCATCTTTTGTGTAGCAAGGTCCATCGATAGTATGCAACATGGGTACTCCTTGGATGAGGAATTAAATTTTTCATCCAACGAGTACTCCTACTCAAAATTTGAGTAAACACTTAGAGAGATAAGTTAAAAACACGAGTTGAAAATGTAGTTTTATTATTTTTTAATATTTTTACTTTTTTATTCCAAAAATGGTGAATCATCCCCCATGGTTGACATCGTCATCTTGAATCCTATTGGTTCTTATAAAGTTTATTTCGGTTGTACATTTTTCTTAGGAAGCCCATTTTAGACCTCAAAAGTCCCCTAATGATCTGCACACTCAACTTCAGGTCATCTGCGCACTCACCTGTAGAGCCTTTCCTTCTCTAAAAAACCTAATCACAAAGAATCAAACCATAAACATAGAGTGGTTCTAATTATCAATGCCTTCCTTATTTATTGTTCATCTCTATATGCTATTACATCGAGGGATTACATTGCTTTAATACCATGGACCACATACCATGGTTTCCAAAATACAAGGGACTATGTTTCAAAACCATTCAACTTTTACAATTATAGGCTTAAACAAAAAGGGAGAGGCTTCAACGCGAAGCCCTTATACGGTGTGGTAGGTTCGCTACAAAGTCCTCATTTGTTACGTAGTCTAATTTACTTTGTACTATGTTATTTATCCCCAAAAATCGACTTCCTTGCCCAAAATCTGGCCAAGTTTGGCTACGTCCAACATGAAGTATGTTCTAAAGTTCTTATGAAGGAAAGGCTCCTTAACCGTTATCTACACAGAATCCATCATATAACTCTAGAATAAATATTCAAGTGCATAAGAAGAAGACCAAAGATGTTCCCACATAATATAGAAATACTCATATTTCCTCATGTAGATATAGAGGAAGCTAACATTTTCCTTTTCTCGAAGAGGTAAGAAAGCTAACATAATGGCAATCAAGACTTTGAAAATGGCAGAGAAGTTAAGAATTCTATTAGTGGAAGTCAATATCTATCTTGCAACATGATAAAGATTCCTCCAGCTATAAAGAGTTAGTAATCACTTCAAATTCCAATGAAGTTTCTTTGAACTTATACATCAAAGGATGAACCAATGATACTATGATAACTAGTGAAGAATATTTTAATAAGAAAACTTTTCTTATATGACTAGATTTTGACAAGTTGATGAAACAAACGAAAGGACATAGCTAAGAATATTCTATAGGAGGAGCAGGTAGTTTGAAGTATGCATTAAAGAATTCAACAATTAGCATTAAATGGTAGCATGAAAAGGTTCTCCAAGTAAAATAAAGAATTTCATAATAAAACACTTGCCTCAGTTGAAAAGGTTACTCCCGATTCTTGAAATACATGAAAAAAGAAGTCACATAACGATTAAAGAATTCATGAGTTAGGGATATTATCTTCAAAGGGAGATGAAAAAAGAATTTGACATATATTGGATGGATATTTTACTACTTGAGGTTTGGCAGAAAATTAAGAGAAGCTTGTGACCAAGATCCTCCAGAAGATTGGATGACAGATTATAGACCTTTGTCAACACCATCTAGTAGAAGTTGGAAAGTTCTAATATTTTTGATTCATCATTATACCAATGGTTGGTTGGTTCCCTAATACATTTTATTCAAGGACACATAGATAGGGTTAGAAATACTGATGATAAATAAAGATACAGCTAATGGTTGGCTCTACTTGGGATTTGTTATGATTTTTTGGTAGGACATGAAAAAAGATTATATTGCACTGTAAAAGAAGAAGCTATAAAATTGTATACAATAATATATGATGAAGTTTGGCTCCATAAATTGTTTGATGGACAATTTGATGACATGTTGGAGTCAACCATGATATTTTGATCAAATTTTTGTGAAGTTTGTCAGAAAAATCGGAAGGCCGAAGGACATTATGATTCATGACATGATGCAAGATAGAGCTATAAAGCTAAAATATATTTCCACTAACGAATAGGTAGCCGATGATTTGACAAATCTCCTCCTAAGGGAAAGCATGATCGTTTTTTGGACAAGCTTGGGCTTGTGGATATATCCTCCTAGATTGAGAGGGAGTCATGAGGATGGACACCTTGTTCTCCATGTGTCATGTACAGTGGCCAAGACTAATAGTCGTAAGTCAATTACATGAACAAGGATAGGGACAATGCTAGATTGGATAAGCATCATGGAATGAAATTCTTGAGACATGTACTATGAACAAGGCTAACAATCATAAGTCAAGTACATTGATATAGTATAAGAATATTCTAGAGGGTTGACATTTCCTTGTGTCAAGTATTGTGACAACAGATTAGGAAATGGTTCCATGGAGGACATACTTTGGTGAACCTAGGTGGGGTATATGCCTCAGAGAGGTAGTTGTGTGGGGTCTTATTAAATACCTCCCAACATTATGGTATGATATAGTGGAGAGATAAACCTTACTTGTCATGGCCTTGCTAATTTGACAATGTTGGTCATGATGCGGTTTATAACGATGCTTATCAATCTAGATCCTTTCTTATATAAATATTTAAAATTTTTACTATCCCGTTGAGTCATTATGAATACCTCCATAGTTAAGAGGGATTGTTGAAGTTGTAATTAGGTTCGATCTTCATAATCTAAATGTATCATTGATATATTTATTATACTTATTATAATTTTATCAAAGCACATTCTTCATGTTTAGAGTAAAAAATAGTCAAAATGAATTTGTTATGAGTTAAAAGAAAAAGTATTTGAGTCATGTCCCATTTGAACATTTTTAAGAAAAAAGAATGTGAATTTTATTATGAGTCATTACGTTAGAAATACGTTGTCATTGATGGTAAAGGAAAAGAAGACAATTTCAAAGGCATAGGTGGTTGCAAGAAGAATACTAAAAGTGCAAAGAATTTGGAGCAATTTTTTGTATAACAGATCATATCAAGTACTCCTGGAAATTTCACAGATGAATAGATCTTTGAAAGATCTTTCCAGTGGTATATGGAAGTTTTCCAATTTCCTCTTGGATTAGAAGTTATTTCCAGTCAAAGATAAGAAGCCCTAAATTCAATGGTTGCAACTAATGAAATAGTGATGGCCTTCATCGGAGTAAAGTTTGGAATTTTCCCAAAGATGGAGGAGAAATTGGTGGAGTAGTTGGTGGAGGATGATAGTTAAATCCCATGCAAGATCGACAATAGATGTGTGCCACACATCCCCTTAAATCCATCAATTAAATTGCAAAGGTCCAAGTTCACTGGTGTTTTAAATATAGGGGGGTACCCCACATTGGGATGTAATTTCAAAAATAACTAATCTAAGATCGATGACCTAAATTAAAGCAAGACCTCCTCCACCTTTACCACTAAACTAGATTTGGTGGTCTATGTAAAACCATGGGTAGTAAACAGTTTCATAAAAAGTGGTGCAACAAAGGTATGATAGTCAATAGGAGCTGAGTTTAGTCATGGTTTCCATCTTGGAACAAATTTCTCAGAAGAAAACCCTCAAATATTTCTCTGAGATAAACCTTGATTTATAATTGAGATCTGCAGAGCCCAAAAAAGGCCAAGGGAAACAAGTGTTGAATTTTTCACAAAAGAATTTGATGAAAAAAACTAAGGCCCCAGACCTTTCTTTTCAGCTGTAGGAATTGAAAAAGTATAGGTGGAAGATCTTTATTGGCTGAAAAAGGTGATGTGGATGCACAGGTGGAGACTCAGGTGGATGATTACATTAAAAATGACATGGTACTTATGATGTTGTGACATGTGGCATGTGTTTTCGACATTTTCAAGTACCTAAGTGGACCAAAAAAGGGTTACATGTGGCACCACTTATTGAGATACATGTGGCATCCTTGCAGAGGTGGTAGAAAATTAGGAGACATGCTAGAGCATAGGTGGCAACATTAGAAACAATTATGGGAAGAAATTATCTTGGACATCTTCCTGAGAGTGCGCATGCAAAAATTTCCAAGAAATAAGCTCCGGGACATGGTGATGCTGAGGTGGCATATTGGTGAATTTGTGATTGGTTCATGAGGAAAATTGTCCTGAAGGAAACCAATCTCATAAGAAACTTCCCTAGAAGAAATAAATCTTAGAAGTCATTCTGAGAGACACTAGTAATAATTTCCGAGGAATAAATTTTAAGATGACATGGTGGACAGATAATCCTAGCTAAAATATGATTGGTTTCCATGTCAAGCAGGTGGTCCCCATGTACACATCATCTTGGAAGAAAATCACTGCAGAATAAATGACCCCAGAAGAAATGAATCTTGGAAGAAACATTCTTAGTGGTAATCAAGGTTGTTCCATTGAGTTTTTCTCAAGAAATTATTCATCGAGAAAATAAACCTTTGGATCTAAGAAATGGGAAAACACCTGGTATCGTATAGGCGTTATGACCATGGGCATCAAAAATTTTGTGAACAAAGTTTATGCCCTCAGGGCTACAACGCAGAGGGACCCAACGAAGGTCACAAGTGGAAGTTATATGAGAAAAACACTTGGGCTCAAAGATAATTCTATAGTCTTGATTTTAAGCACTGAGTGATAAAAGCTTGACTAAACTGAGAAGTGGGGGGGAGGGGGGGGGGGGGTGAATTAGTTTCGTACATTCATGGACATTAATTTATTTTATTTAAACCTCATTAACTAAAACATTAAATGAGCAACTTAACAAATAATTACCAACATATTGAATATGTGAACAACGCGTAATAAGCAAACCAAAACATCAGATCAACACATAATAACAACACATATTAGCACCAGATATAAGTGGAAACCCATAAAGAGAGAAAAACATGATTTTCTGATTGTTGTTATGCAAAAGCAATCTCTTACTTCCTTATTACATCTAATTTTATGTAGGATCCAACCTACAAGAGGCTTCTACTTCAATTTTCTGCAAGCTGCAACAGGCAAGGAAGCTCCAAGTCCCATACATGTTCTATAGGCTACAACCCACAAGAGGATCCCACTTTAAGAGGCTAAAACCTAATATTTATCAAGCCACTACTTGAAAGGAGACTGTAACCTCATGATGAAAACAAGAAATAACAATGTGCTAGTTTAACTGGTCATAAATTCCACATATCTCCATCTTCATTTTTGCCTCTTCTTCCCTTCAAATCTACTTCACATAAGATTGATATGTACCAGGTAACTAATGCATAACACCTTAATTAACTCTCACACATTCTCCAACTCTCTAACTACCTCTAGCTTCCAAAAACATCATCTTTTATAAATAAATTTTGATGGTTGTTTGTATTCCACATAAGAATATGAAATGAACAGGCTTGATTTTTCTTTCCACTCATTCATTTCCAGTCTCTAATATTATTTTTAAACCATATATAATGATTAAATACATCATCATAAATATAATTCCAACATATTCAAGCAACAAGCACATACACCATAACACATATGTAAAACCTTCACTCTCCATTTGAAAGCAATGCAAGCATATGGATGCAACATTCGCTCTTCCAGAGCCATCTATATGATCAAAACCATATCTTATTCATGCCATTACCTCAATAGCCTTGAGTCTTGTCTTGTTTTTTTATCATGGAGTTTTTCCTTTGCTTTCATCTTCTTGTATCTTTTGTCATGGAGTCTTTCCTTTCCCTTGCATCACAACAAATTCTTCAACATAGAGATCTCTGCAACATTACCCAAGAATTTTAAGATATGTATCAAAACTTATCAAATCCATTAACACAAACATAAATCCATCAACACAACATGTGCAAGCATAAATCAAACTATTTTTTGCCCCTTTATTCTACTGTCAATAGTTCAATACCAATCATATGCGAACATGCCAACATATCACCATGCCATATCACTTGTTTCTACTCCTTTGATTTTTTGCTATTGTATACCTCAAATGCTCCCACATCTTGCTGCTACTTTATAGCTTCAATGATCCCACATCCCTTGCTTCTCATGTTTCTCCTTTGCCATCAATGGCAATAGTACCATCAATTTCCCCCTTTAGCATTGATGGAAACACTTTGTTCCTTCTCCTTTTTGGTCTAGAATGTTTTTTATGCTTCATACGTTTGTTTTCTTTACCTCCCCCTTTGACATCAATGGTAAAGTATTTGGAGACATAACTCCCTATGTAAACAATTCAAACACATTAAGAATCTCAAAATAGTCTCCTTTGTATAATATGGCAAACCAATAGTTTTGATATTAAGATGAAAAATTTTGTGTACAACAACAACAACATTATAAGGATTTTGACCTTCAGAATGGATCCCTCTAGGAGAAAATCCACATAAATCATCTCATGAAATACTCCTTCACAAAAATACATACACCTATAGCTTTCAAGTCTGCAGGACGAGGACAACTAAAACCAATGCATAGTGAGCTTGATGATGAATCTATAACGTGATAGTCTAGTCTTCAAATGTCCTCCCCTTAGTTACACATATCAACAACAATAATACATAGCCCAATTTCAATAATGAATTCTCTATGCTGCCTAAAAAATTTCATGCTCTCGAAAATATTAAAGGTGTTGATTTGAGATGAAGTATGTAACCCTTTATATTCCAAATGCATAACAAATACGTAAGCCAGGGGAAACCTCCTCATGCCTCCACATGTACTCTCAAGGTTCCATATGAAAAATTAAGTTCCTTAACATAATGTGTGAGTAAGGTGCAAGTCCCTTGAATCGAACCTCTCCCATTCAACACCAGAGCTGATGATGGTAAGGAGTGGGGGTATTTTCCCCACTGGAAATTAGACATGTAACCCCTCCATAAACCAACAACTTACAACTTGGCGTGCCATATATTTGATCTTCCTATCTGATGGCATCCCATTTATTTACTCATTATTATTCTCATGTTCAAGAGCAGGGCATTACTAACAGGTCCATCCATCAATAGTAAAACCCATCCATCAAAACAAACTGGTCCATCAGCAACACGAATTGTTAGGATGGGGTCCCTTGGGTTAGTTTTGGGGAAAAATCCCAAGTTTCGATATAAAAATATGTAAAGTCTCAGCAAATTTTGGTCACGGAGTGCATAGCTAGTTAAGAGTCAAAAAGGGTTTTACCCTTGTTTTATGTAACTTGAGTCAAATTTTGAAGATCTACCCATGGTTCGCGGACCATGGGATTGTGTAAATAGGTGTGTCTTAGGGATGTCTATGGAAAGTAATTGAAGTTGTTTATGGGTATGATGAAAAGAGTCTAGAGAGTTAGCACAGGAGAGTAATAAGGAAGGCTCTACAACTGAGTTTGCAGAGGCCTAGAGTAGTGTTCACAACTGAATGCACGGAACCCTATAGCTGAGTGTGCAGGAAGGTCTTGAGTCTGTAAGCTTAACTAAATATCAATAAAGAAGATTGCTGCAGAAATTCTTGTGTTTTATTTATTAACTTCTGCTATATATGAATGCACTTTATGCTGTGATGAATAATGGTTTTATGATATAATGATGTATTTAAGCGCGACTTTACTTGATCTACATTGTTATCTGAACACAATTAATGTTAAGTGATTATGCGAAGATCATAATGTTTTCTGCTAAAGTTATCAAACACTTAAGTAGATTTGAGAAAATAATGGTCTAAGAGTAATCTATGGTTCATGTAAGTAGCTAATTCACCTGTTTAGGGTTCACAAAATCTAGTTGTATACCTTCGCAGAGGTCTAGAGACTGATTAAAGAAAGTTACAACAATAGGCTGCAGGAGCATAGAAGTCTACATGAAGGTAGATCTGGGTCGTGAAAAGGACATCACACTAATCTCTGGGTGTACAAACTTGGTTCCAGCATCCCCCCATACTGCTTCGGGTGAGAATTTAGTCTGTGCACTGTGGATGGATGCCGAAAGGGCCAGTAGTGTAGGGATTTTTTTGGCACAAGTAACTCTGAACCTGGGTCAGGACCCCCTAAGCCAAAAAATGGTTTTGTTGTCAGGACCAGGATCTGCATAAAGAAATGTGTGATGTCGCATCACTGGAATTGTACCAAGAATGAAATCGAGAAGTGGCTGGTTAGACAAATCCACAAATTCACGGTGCAAGAAAACATGAATCCATGAATGACAAAATAACCGTGGTTGGACAAATATTTATACACAGAAATGCATGAAATTTTCTTCTACACCTTCTCGATCAAACTACGTGAGTGGATCGCTAATTTGGTAGATGGCCAAGGAAGGTGGAGGCTTGACGGTCCAATAGTGTGGACCCCGAAGCTCATGCGAAGGTTGGAAGCTTCTGAAGATAAGATCGCGCACGTAGTTTATCACTGGCTTGATTGACTCATCAGAGGATTTGTGAAAGAGTTCATGGTTGATACCTCAGTCAGTTACAATGAAGCAGAGCGATGCTTCTTCAAGGGACCATGAGGTAAGTATTTGAGATCTTTGAATTCTTGGATTAAGATTCTTTTGTGTGAAAAGAAGGTTATTCCATTACCTTGATGTTTGGATCTACACGAAGTGGATGAAGATTTAGAAATCAAGGAAAAACAAGTCTTGAATATAGTCCATTGATTTGACCTCCTTCAAGTGACGACGAGGGAGAAACACAGGCCTCACTACAGAGCGTTGTCCAGTTGATAAGGTGTGGTGTTCTGCGGATACCTCATCCGTCCACACCACCTCCACCTTCGCCTCCACAACATACACTTTCACCCACACTACCACCACCATCATCGCTCGTCAACGTGTGGAATATGATGAAGTTTCCAGTTTTCAAGTGCTTAGGAAGTGAGGATCCAGATTAGTTCTAGTTTGTTGCAAAGGCCATGTGGACATCACAACAAATTATGGATGATAATATAAAGAAGGCGTAGTTAGTCACCTCTCTGTGAGACCATGTGGTGACATGGTATGTTAAGTATTACACTAATAATCCATTGGCGCCATTGGCAGATACTTAGACCACTTTGAACAAGGAATTCAGCAATCCTAAATCTGAATTATAGTCGATAATTAGATTTAAGGAAATGATGATGAGGCCCGATGAAAAGCCATGGGAGCTAGATCAAAGATTGAAGTGCGGCATCCACAAAGCCAATATGAATCTCACAGATAGCCAACACTGCGATTGGTTTATAGTTTTTCTCGCAACCCACTTAAGGATTGATTTATAACAACAAAAGATAGGAACTCAGGCAGATGCCCTGGAAATCATGATGAGATTGCATGATACACCTGTCCAGGATGCTTCTTTGGGAGTTCAACAGATTCATGTAGAGTTGTAGAACCTATGTTTGGAGTTGTAGATCTTTGGAAAAAGAAAAAGCGGCACAGTCGGAAGTGCGTGAAGAAGTTTGGCATCTAAAGTGTAAAACCAGGGGCATGATAAAGATCATTGCCCTGTCTTCACGAATTACATCATAGGAGGGGGGCATATGCCCCTAAGGCAAGAAGCTCCAATAGGGCCAAGTAAGGGGCTTGCGCTATGGTGTGCTATTTGTAAAGTAGCCAAAAAACATGTAACAAACAATTTTCATTTGTTGCAAAGGTTTGTACAGACACCACAACAATTGTTTTGTGATTTCTACAAATCGGTGGGCCATGATGAGCACCATTGTCGAAGCTATGAATTGATGATGGAGAGGATGCCTACATATTGAATGCAAGAAGAAACTCAGCTTCCAGATTAGGGTGCTGGGGGAATGCATGGAGGATATCAGGGGCATGGAGGAGGCCAAGGGGGAGGAAGACCTAGTAAGGGTTGGGGGCTGGTCATTTGTTACAATTGCGGAACTCCAGGACACTACGCACTGGAGTGTATGAATCAGACATGCTCGTCATGTCAATACTGTACTAAATTTGATCATAAAATAAAATAATGTCCTATGCTAGTGGCCAAGATGCAGGAGAAGAAGGTGCAGCCTCAGCATCCTACCTAAAACTTACAAATGATGAGGGTTAAGCCTTGCGAAGAGGACCCAAATGTGAATATTGTACTACGAAGTGGGATCACGACTGGTGACGATAAGGGAAAGTAGCCTGAAGAAGGTGGACGGGTATGCAAGGCTCTAGAAAAGGAGGCTGGGTTTGATCTGGATCATGTGAAGGAAATGTTAATGGAGGTGAAGAAAAGCTTCGTTGAGGCCTTCACCTCAGGAAGTCAGGACAAACCGTCTGTAGAAGTTGATGCCTTTGTGCTTACCACCTTCTTGGGGACTTGTATAAAACTAATGCATGATTGCAAGGCTGTGAAAGGGCTACAGGAGTTAATAGACAAATTTTCTGGTAAGGATAATACTTTTGATGGACCCCGCGTAGTCAGAAAGAGTAAGCATAATGAAAGAATAGGGCGTGAGATGAGGCTTATCACACAAATAGGAGACTATGAGATGGACCAAGTTATTTTGGATTGACACGAACGTATTGCCTAAACAAACCTGGGAGAGAATGGGGAGACCTATGATGCAGTGGTCTTCGATTCAAATGAGGATGGTGAACCAACAGAAGATTATCCCTATGGGGTGATTGTAGGGAGTTACCATAGATATAGAAGGTGTGAGCATGCTGGCTGATTTTGAAGTAATATATATTGTTGATGATAGAAATCCATACCCCGTGCTCCTAGGAATTGATTGCACTATTGACATGAATGGGGTCATCAATATGAAGAAGCGAACAATGTCATATGAAAGGAAATCGCTCTGAGTTGTAGTACCATTGGACCCTGTAGAAGGACTGCGCTATACTAAACTGATCTGTGACTATGAGGAGAGTGATGATGATTTGGATCAGATCTATAAAATCATAACGCAAGACCAAGATTGGGTTAATCCAACAATTGATGGATGAATTGCATGGGACCGCAAAAGTTCCTATACCTCAGATTCAGATGAAGAGTTGGATCATTGAAAAAACAAGCTTTACAAAGTATCCACACTGCGTTGCAACATGATGACCAAATCATTGCGCTGTGTGTCATCGGAGGTAAGACATTTAGCTTATTACGATGGTTTAACTGATGTAGATAATTTTTTGGATGTTTTTGAAAGAGAATTTCCAGAGGATTACCTCTTTCAGGTGTTGGACTAGGCACTACACACTACGCCCACTTGGTGGTGGGGTATGCATAAAGACAACTTTGATGAGTGGCGCGATTACAGAAGGATGATGAGAACATGATTTGGCCATCCTAAAGTATGGGTAACTGAGAAGTATGATGGGAGGAATGATCCAAATGATCATTTGGCCAAATGGACTAAGGTATATGGAATAGAGCTACAACTAGAATGGATGCATTTATTTTGTCACACTCTGGACATAATCCCTATGAATTGGTATTTGGAAACGGAGCTCTTCCATGACACCGTAGAGTGGGGTATCTTAAGAGAAGAGTTCATGAGGAAATTTAGCTTTGAAGATGGGTTTGAAAGCATTGATGAGGCATTACAGGGGGTTAATGTAGCGATCTTCTGAATCCCGTAGGATCCTTTAGAATTGGGTCAATCGAATTGGAGCACCTTGTTGCACCATGTGCTGGAATGCTATAATGTGATTATTGAAGGAGAGGATGAGGATCCAAGGAATATTAACATACCAGAAGTATAAGGCCACCATGAGGTTGAGGGACCACAGATAGAGAATCCAGACATCGCCGCACCATTGAAAACTAGGAAAGTAAACATTGGCATAGAGGCAGAGCCAAATTTTGTGAAAATTGGGGATTACTGGTATGATGCTACAATAGATAAAGTTGCTAAGTTGCTCCACGAATACCAGGATATTTTTCCTACAATTTTTTCAGACTTGAAAGGCATCATAGGTGATTTGGGAGTGATGAACATAACTTTGAAACCAGAAGTGAAGCCTGTTAAGTAGAGGCCATATCACGTTAATCCCAAATATAGGGAGAAGGTCCACTTGGAGTTCGACAAGATTCTTGAGGCGGGTATTATTGAACCAGTGGAGGAATTTGATTGTAAGCTCGGTGGTAGTTCAGGAAAAGAAGCAGAAGGGAGAGATAAGGATTTGTGTAGATCTAAGAAAGCTTAACGATGCCCATGTTCATGATCCTTTCTTGAAATTGTTTATTGATGAGGTACTAGACAATGTGGGAGGACAGGAAGCATACTCATATATTGAAGGGTTCTCTAGATACCATTATATCAAGATGGCACAAAAAGATAGGAGTAAAACAACCTTCATGATGGAATGGGGGTGTTTTTAGTACACAGTGATGCCCTTCGGACTCAAGAATGCATCGACAATATTCTTTTGCGTAGTCATCGTAGCGTTCAAAGAATTTATTCACAAATTCTTGGATGTATATTTTGATGACTGGATAGTATTTGTGCTAGTAAAGTGCCATGTAGTTATTCTGTGCTTAATGTTGGATACGTGCCGAAGGTATCGGATCTCACTAAACCCGAGGAAGTTCTTGTTTTGTGTCCCCTTTGGGATTTTTCTGGGTCATGTGGTATGCAGGCAAGGACTCATGGTGGATCCTACCAAGATTGGGGTAGTAATGAATTTGTAAGCCCCAAGGAGTGTTAAACAGTTGCGTGCAACATTAGGCCATACTAGGTATTATCAGAAGATCATCAAGGCATATGCTCAAATTATCATGCCCATGGAGAAGTTGCTAAAGAATGATGCTACATTCTATTGGGATGAACAATGTCAGTGTAGTCTGGAAGTCCTGAAGGAAAGAATGGTCACGCACCGATATTAGTCTTCCCGGATTGGAAGAAGGAATTCCATGTGCACATTAATGTCTCGTGTATTGCATGGGAACAATGTTGACACAAGCTAGTGAAGGGGAAATGGATCATCCTATAGAATTTGCGAGCAGGAAGTTGTCAAAGGCTGGAAATAATTATTTGAAAATGGAGAGCAAAGGATTGACTATGGTGTACGCGCTCCAAAAATTAAAACACTATCTGTTGGGCAGACATTTCAATATGTACATAGACCATTCTGCATTGAAGTATCTAGTCATTAAGCCTATGTTTGGGGGAAAATATGCAGATGGATACTGTTATTTCAACAATATGATTTGGAGGTAATTGTGAAGCTAGAAAGGTTGAATGTAGGCCTTGACCATATGTTGTGCATTGAGACAGGAGAGGAGCCTACTAGTTTGGAGGAAGAGCTTCCCGACGCCAACTCTTTGCGATGCACATAGCGGATAACCACTTTGCAGATATTATCCACTTTCTGACTATAGGGACAACTCTAGAAGGATACACCAGCCAGTAGAAAAAACAGTTGGTAGTGCACGTGACATATTTCTATGTAATTGCCAAAAAATTGTATAAAATGGGATCAGACAAGATACTTCGATGATATGTGCCCAATTTTGAATGAAATAGTATCCTCGCTAAAGCTCATGGAGGAGCTGCAAGAGGGCACTATGCAAGACAGGCAATGACGAAAAACATTTTGCATGCTAGGTTGTGGTGGTTGACACTACATAAAGATTCTAACACATATTATAAAGAATGTGATGCATGTCAAAGGATGGGCAGGTCATCATGGAGGGATGAGCTACTACTGAATCTGTAGCTGTCATTACAACCATTTGAGAAATGGGCAATTGATTTTGTAGGACCAATTCAACCACCAGTTAAGAAAATAGGTGTGTGCTATATCATCACCACGATCGAATATTTTACCAGATGGGCGGAGGCACAACCTGTAAAGGATTGTATAGGGGCAACAATGACAACGTTTTTGTTGGAATATGTGTTGACCAGATTTGGTCACCTAAAGTTATTAATGAGTGACCATGGTACACATTTTCTCAATGAAATGATCAGTGTGTTGACAAAAGAGTTCTAAGTTTACCATAAGAAAAGTACACCATATCATCCTCAGGCCAATGGAACCATTGAGGCTTTCAATAAGATATTGAAAAATGCATTGACAAAGGTTTGCAATGCACAATGGAATGATTGGGACATGTGTGTACTGGTGGTATTATGGGCATACAGGACTACTTACAAAAAGCTAATAGGTCAGATGCATTTCCAATTGGTTTATGGTGTAGAGGCTATAATGCATATGGAATATATCGTGCCTAGTCTACGCATATTGGCTTTCGCAGGAATGGCGGACCGTGGAGCGTTACAAGAATGGCTCGCATAGCTAATGGAGCTCAAAGAAGATATATTTTTGGTTGGATTCCATCAGCAGGTTCAGAAGGAAAACGAAAAATCTTGGCATGATCAGCACATCAAACTACGCACCTTCAAGGTAAATGACTTGGTTTTCTTATATGATAGCAAGTTCACTAAGTTTCTAGGAAAGTTTCAGATGCACTGGCTGGGGCCATATGTCATCAAAGAAATTATAGATGGTGGCATTTTTCAACTTGCAAAGTTGAATGGAGAACCATTTCCTGGAAGGGTAAATGGAAGCTAGTTGAAGCCATACACAGGGGATCTAGCTCAATGACTACAACATGGATGGGTAGTCTTAGTACTCCAGGTAGCTCCAAGGGAGTGCGAGACTATAAACTACACTAAATGTTTGGTGGAACTACATGACAGAGGGGCTGTGTGACAAAGGGTAATGTCACAGTATGAGAAGGTGCGCGAAGGGATTTGTGCTATGTGGGGAGGTACCACGCAGCATAACCAAAAAATGATCATTACAACCACTGTTCATGATTTGACAGCCAAGAGATGGTTAAGAGGAGAGGGGATGTAGCATTTAAGGATGAAATCTTTGAAGATCTGCCACCAAATCAGCATTTATGAACGAATTTTGGGGAAACATTCAAGTTTGAATTCAAATTCGCCTATAAATTACACATGGCTATTCAACAAAGAACACTTTACATCCTTAGAATTTTTGAGTTGTGCTGTTCATTGTTTATGAATCCTTATTTTTTCACAGATTTGGTAGCTAGATCCTTGTTTTATACTTTACCTAAGGATACCCAACAATTTATTCTTAGGATTATGTCCAGACTGGATGAGACTACAAGCACTGGAGGAACTGTTGCCTTCGAAGGAGCGACTCTAGAAGTTATCAGCATGGAGGCCTCGACTCAAGTGCCTACAATGCCAAGGTCACCTAGGCTGAAGCCTACATTAGTGCATGAAAATCCCAAGCCCAAGAAGGACAACCAAAAGAGGCCAATGTTGGTGCGTAAGTTGCCGAGGAAGCACTCTTCTACCCAGGCCTAGAAGAAATATAAACATCCGGTGAAGGATAAGGAGAAAGTTGTACATTTGAAGGCTAAATGGGGCGTGGAGGATATATATGTTGAGGGCATGGAGCCTATCTCCAAATTTTCGTATTACATACTTCTGCGTAAGGGAAAGGTGAATATCACTAAGGACCCAGATGCAGCAAAATTCCTCATAAATATGCCCTTGCTACCAAAAGGCATCACCTTTGAAGGCCCATGCTTTGCACGGATTCCCCATTTAAAAATGGAAGACTGCGATTTGCAGACCGTGAGAGGTTCCCCCACCTCGCGATGTAGAACTACATGAAGTGGGTGTACTATAAAGAATCCAGTGTCACTGCGTTGGAGCCAATCGAGTGGATTCACAAAGTGAATCAGCCGGGGCTGATGAAGCTATTGTGGGTGCCCCACTACCACTGCTCCAACACCAATATCGTCTGTATCAAGTAATTGATGACCCTAGTACATGATGGATGTTTGTGGCTGAGTGCACTGATCCCAATCACAAACATGCTGATCCATCAAATCACACTCCTACTACATTCAGGCTTAAATCTGGCCAAGGAGTTTGGAAGAAAAACTAGTGAGCGCAGCTTGGAAGAAAAGTTGAAGAAGAAGTTCAATCTAGATAAGAAGCCACGCGGGGTACTCTATCAAGTCTATCACTGACCCCGCGGTGTAAATTTCCACACAGATTGTTGCTAGTAAGGTCACGAGGAAATGCCACGCGGATGAGGTTCTGGCGCCAGTAATATTGTTAGCTGCACAGTTCGTGGAAGGCGTGCAATTTAACTAGTTATGTTACCTTTGCATCAAGTTCCTTACGAATTGTCGCAAGGCTCAGGACGAGAGAAAAACCTTCCACTATATGTGGTTGTTGCTCTCCATCGTACTAGTAGCTTGGGAGCTGCTGGAGGATAGCCAGTTTCCTCCCTTGGAGAAAGGATTATTGGAGGTTTCACAGTTTCCTCCCTTTGGGCCACAAAGGACTCCGCATGGGTCATAGAGACAAACATTTTCTGGGTGTTGATGGAGGTGAGCCTTCGCATGGCCATCAACCAAAAGTCATGGTTTTCCCCGACTGTGTTTGAGTAGTTATCAGAGTACGCGAAGTTTAAGATAGACTTCCACCGCATGTATATTAGGGTGTTTAGGATCCACAAAAAAAGTGGTTTGATCTGCCTTATCTTGCCACAGACGATTCCATTCAGGAGGTTATCAAGTGTTGGCCAGCAGATTGGAATTCTCCATCCGATCTGGCCACAGGCACTAGCAAAGGCACGAGGAGTTTCGTGGAGAAAAAGAAGAAGGAGGTAGCAAAGCAGGCGGTCCAGTAGTTGGCCAAGAAGCAAAGGAAGGAGGCCAAGGAGAAGGCCCAACTAGAAAGGAGCATGTTGCAAAGTAGCAGGTTGAACAGGAACATTCTGACTCTGAGCAGAGTGGTAAACCCTCTTTGCCCCAGAACGATAAAGAGGAGTCAAAGTAGGGAGGTGGTGGAGATGAAGAACAAAGCACTCCATTCCGGGTGAAGAGGTATAGGGAACAATAGAAGGAGGGGTCTCGAAAGAAGTCGAAAGTGACAAAGCCATCATTGGATCCCATCATGCTCACAGAAGGAAATATTGACGAGATTTGAGATAAAGTGTGCGATACCAAAACGAAAATGTTGCAGCAGTTCGAACAACAACACCTGCATTCGTTAGGCACTATTCAAAAGGATACGCATGAGCTACAAATCTAGACCAGCAGGATACATGTGGGCGCAGGGCAAGTGAGTGTCGCAAAGATGAGCTTGGCACCAGGAACTAGTCAAGCTATAGAGATGGCTAGATCAATCAATCTCCACGTAGTTGCACTACTCGAAGGGTCTTTGAGCGCAGAACCGGTTGATGGAAAGGTCATCGTCAGTACTTTGAAGAACATTGGCCTCAACCTTGCAACGCTCCCCAACGAGTATCTTCACACGCTGCAGACAGGTGTGACAACGGAGCTAAGAGCGCGAGAGAAGTGCACTATGGGCTTAATCATCGAATACTGAGGGAACAATGAGAAAATGTTCGTCGAGAAGACAGAGGCCTTCAAGGCAATGGAAACAATCCAGGCGTGGAGTGCCTAGCTCACGGCCATGGTGGCAGAGACTTGCAGGACAGTGCCAAAGTTGCACATACCTGAGGAGGTGCCACTTGAGGCTAAGATCAAGAAACTTGTAGCAGGTGTCCACGATGCTAAGATAGAGGTGGCCTGAGTTCAATTCAAGCTCAACCTGAAAATCACAGAACTTGAGCTTAGGTCACAGACTTCGACCTCACCAGAAGTTAGGGAACAATGTGAAGCTTCTATTAAGGATGGAATAGCTACCGTCAATGCTATGGTTGTGGACTGCACATCCTTGTTTGAGGATGCCATGGAAGTAGTGACGGTCTTGCAAGAAGATCCCAACCTGAAAAGATTAAAAATAGAGACCCACGAGCTTCAGCAGCAGTACAACGAAATGCAGGTGATGACACACATAGTGGCTATGGCACAACACCCTGCCAAGTTGCAGGAGGGGAAGAAACTCCTTACACAAGTTGAAGCCGCGCAGAAAAAAGAGGTAGTCCTTAAGGTGCGGTTGTATCCTTGGTTGGAAGAAGCCTACCAAGTCTCCACCAACATACATAAAAATTTGGCGAACCTACAACTTACACAACAGAAGATCAAGTAGGACAACAAAGGACCATCCACAGAACAGTTGGTCGAACAGGTTAAGTAGGCAGCCACACAGAGCGCAGCTAAAGTAGTAGTGGTGCAAGTGGAGCTGGGTGATCTTCGCAGCAAAATCTCCGTGATAGTTGAGTGACTCAAGGGTGAGTCATGATCTTTGTGTTGGGGGCCTGTTTGGATGGGGTCCCCTGGGTTAGTTTTGGGGCAAAAGCCTAAGTTTTGATGTAAAAAGATGTAAAGTCTCCGCAAATTGCGGTCATGGAGGGCGTAGCTAGTTAAGAGTAAAAAAGGGTTTTACCCTTCTTTTATGTAACTTTAGTCAGCTTTTGAATATCTACCCATGGTCTGGAGACCATGGGATTGTATAAATAGGTGTGTCTTAGGGATGTCTAAGGCAAGTAATTGAAGTTGTCTATGGGTACAACGAAAAGAGTCTACAGAGTTAGTGCAAGAGATTAAGAAGGAAGGCTTTGTAGTTGAGTGCGTAGAGGCCTAGAGTAGTGTCTGTTGCTGAGTGCGTGGACCCCGACAACTAAGTGCACAGGAAGGTCTTGAGTCTATAAGATTAACTAAATATCAATAAAGAAGATTGTTGTAGAAATTCTTGTGTTTTATCTATTAAATTCTGTTATGTATGAATGTGCTTTATGCTATGATGAATAATGGTTTTAGGAAATAATGATGTATTGATGCGTGACTTTACTTGATATACATTGCTATCTGAAAAAAATTAATGTTAAGTGATTAGGCGAAGATCATAACATTTTCTATTAAATTTATCAAACACTTAAGTAGATTTAAGCAAATAATGGTCTAAGCGTAATCTATGGTGCACGTAAGTAGCTAATTTGCCTCTTCAGGGTTCACAAAAGCTAGTCGTAGACCTTTGCATTGGTCTAGAGGCTGATTAAAGGAAGTTACAACAATAGGCCATATGAGCATAGAGGTCTACACGAAGATAGATCTAGGTTGCTAAAAGGACATCACATTGATCGCTGGGTGCGGAAACTTGGCTCCAGCATCCCCTCATATTACTTCGGGTGAGACTTCAGCTTGCGCACCGTGGATTGATGCCAAAAGGGCCAGTCATGTAGGGATTTGTTTGGTGAGACTAACTATGAACCTGGGCCAGGACTCCCTAAGCCAACACAACCATTGTCTTTTAACACAACCTTTGTCTTCGTATATCATCTTTCATTACAAACAAGTTCATCCATCAACAACATGAACTCGTCCATCAACAAAAACTGGTCTATCATCAACAGAACCAATATCTTTTAACATGAATAGTCTGTCAACAACATGAATATTCATGTACGATCACTCCCATCAACTTATGATGTTCGATGTCTTAAGAATAACACAAACATGATATTTCAACAATAGCTTGAACAAGCTTGCTAAGATAGCAGGTCAACATGCCTTCAGAGCCACATCTCAAGCAACATTTCACCACTTCACCAATCACATAACATATTTTTGGAAATAGTATTAGTTAAAATTTTACCTCAAAGACTCAAGGTTCTTCTAGTTATCAAGAGAGGGTTCAAATTTAAATTTTCATCCAGCTCAAGCAGTAGTAAGAGCTCTAGTTTCTAGGGCAACAACCACATTACTTCTATTAAGGAGCATCCGAGCAACAACTTCTGGCAGAGCCACATTTTTCTTATCGAATATGTGAAGAGAGAATGTTAAATATATGAAATATTGTAATCCACATTGATTTGTTTATTCAGTGTGCCTTCATAACCATCTGAGAACTTTTGTCTCGCCAAAGACTGAGAGAAATATTGAAGAACTTGGACACACTCATTCGCGACTTCAGAAAAACGTTCAAATACAATTCCAATCACAACACTTCTCATTCTCCCTTCACTGCCTTATACTCATTCAGTTCATTGCAATTCACTTAACCATTATATGCTTTTTTTTATTCAAACCCAAAAGGGTGATGAATTATGAAATGGAAACCTATTAATATGAATTCGAATCCAATTAATATGAATTTTGAGCTGGAATCTGATTAATGGTGCATGTGTACTGGAATCTGATTAATATGGATTCTCCACAATAGATAAAGATAAGAATGAAATAGGTGCATCAAATAATGCATCACATTCCAATGGAAGAGAAATTAGGTTGCATTATATATATTATATATGTCAATAAAAAAAAAAAAAACTCCAATGATAATATAATTGAAGACTACAATTATATATGGCGATAATAAATAAATATTAGACTCCAATGATATGTCCTACCGACCACATATATATTATATAATATAATGTCAATTGAGGGCTCCAACTATATCTTGTCATCCAAAGCTCGACGTATGTAAAAGTTCAAATCGTTTACACCAATAACAATGTATTATCAATGGTTTATGGCCATGGCTGCCGACAAGCCAACGTTGTTCTAATATGTCACAAATCAATAAGGTTGTAAGAAGGTTGCATTACATATGATATAAGAGATACATCCTAACGCTACAATTTCAAAGACATTTATTGCTATCGTGAAGGCAATAATGTGTAGAATCCATCCATTTACAGGTGGGTTGTTTCCAAACATAAAACCCCTAATTTTGTCAAAATTATTAACCGTTTCCCTCAACATGGCATCTGATTTGAGCTATATGAACGTTGGAAAATATGAACATTATATGAAATATGGAAAATAACACAGTAATAAAAACTACCGAATGTCAATACCCATATTATGATAACTTCCATACATGGTAATTGAATATGTGAAAAAGTTTCCAATATTTCTCAACGCTTCCCTCTATATATCAATGCCACTTGTGAGGTTTAATTCATGTAATGCATCCATAGAGGAAAAGAAAATCAATGTCATGCACCATAAATACAACCATATACTAAGCGCTGCCACCATTAATTGCATTTATTATCGAAGGACTACTCTTTGTGTTATTGTTCTATATTTTTGAGGTTGTGGGAGTAAATACATTGGACAACATCAAAACCACTTTTGAATTTGGGATCTAGCCTTGCCAGCGTCAGAGAAGGTTCTCTCTTTATAATTTAGCTTGGTTTAGAAGTTGATTTTAGGCTAGTTATGATTATGCTAGGTTGTTTGTTTGAATTTAGCTTGGTTTTTAAGTTGATTTTCGGCTAGTTATGATTATGCTAGGTTGTTTGTTTGAATTTGTTTGATTGGTTGGTTAGTTGATTTGATCAAATTACTTTCTTTCCATTGGGCTATGGAGTCAAATTAAGTTGGATGCTGCATCAAAATTTCAAAGGAGTAATCACAGGGCAAGCTAGTTACATTTACTGGATCTTTAAATTTGAATTATGGAATGGAGAAAAGAGGTGATTCAGTAGTGATTGAAAATAATTTAAGAATTTCTCAATCAAACTTCAAAAGAAAACATACATATTGTAAACGCAGTCCAAATAAGGTGCTCAAAAATATATCTTATTTTTCACATCTCTTGTTTGACAATTAGATTTCAGACGATATATAGACAAAGAATAACAATGGAAACACAATTACACTAAGAAAAACATCACCAGTATATCGAAACACAAGTATCCTATGAAGAGTCTTTTATTAATGATGCTCCAGTAGCGTGGAAAAAGTACAGTGCTTGATAAAAAGAGTTACACTGATTAGGAACTGACCCCCAATACTTCGACTGAATGAAGTATTTAAACAAAATTTACAAAAAAGATTACAATTAATGCCTCATTGACATGGCATTCTATTATTAACTTCAGACTAACAGAAATGAAATAATGTGACCAAAAGAGGTGAATTGGCAAAGTGATATGGACATTTGGCACTACTTTGGTGGAGAATAGTTGCTGAGTGGCCACTATTTGTGTGTTGCACTAGTGAAGCTGGCCCTTTCTTTAATCCTGGAATTCACACAATTTATCCCATCACTCTTCATCTGGAATGGAAATTTTTGTTACTTTGTGGTAGATATCATCTACCTCGGTATACTGAGCGAATGTGGGTTTTACTACAAAAATTTGTTTATCTCATGCTTGATGAAACTCATGTTACTGATAGCTTCGTAAAAATATCTTCCTATCATGGCACCTTTGATGCGGGAATACTTGGCCGTATCTTTTGCAATCTCTTTTGGCTTCTTCATATAATCTTCCCTCATCATTAGCTTGTCATTGATTACAAATAAATAAGGCAAGACCTTCTTATTTAATGCTTCTATTCTGGTGAAAAACCTGTTAACTGCTACCTCCAAAGGGTGACATTTCTCTGTCAGCTACACAACCAAGTTCTTCTTTGTCAGAACTTTCTTTACTTCTAAGATTGTTTCTGTTCTGTCATCCATTCCCAAATCATCCAATTCATATCTATTTTTAGAGTTGAGAAATTTGATGATGTAGTTGGCCGTGGTAGGCATTTCTCCCAATTCATTGTTGATAGTCGAAATGGCCTACTTGGCTTTCTCCATCAACTCTTTTTGTTCAAATATAATCTAGATACAAGGGCAGATTTCATCCATTGCCTCAATGATGTTGTTCCATATAATTTCCTTGACTTGGGCTAGTGTGTGGCCAATAGAGGACTCAATTGCTGACTTCCTCCATACTTCTATCTGGTTTTGAGCTCTCTGTAGCTCTGCTACATGGAAAGTCTCAGTATTTGTCTTCTGATCTTGTAGAATATTGAGTTGAGCTTGCAATCTTTTGATTTCTTCAGTTTGGAGAGACATATTATGCACAACATTTTCCAACTAATCTGTAGCAGCCCCTGTGTTCATTGTAGAAGATGTAGCTGTAGGAATTGTCGTGATAGGGAGTGCTTCCAAAGGGACAACCACCATTTTGGCAGCTTTCTCCTTTTCTTTGATTATCTCTTCCATATATGTCTCCATTCGCTTCAAATGTGCACTCTGATCCATGATGAGATTCATCATGTCTACCTTATATGTCTCTATTTCTTCAATATCCTTGGCTAGAGGATCTTTTGTGGCTGGTAACTTGAACTGCTTCCTTAATGCTGCTATGTCTGTATTCTTTTTCCTCACAAGCTCTTCTACAAATTTGATATTTGCCTGATCATAACCTACTTTGATCACTAACTCCTCCAAATATTTGATCCTTGTATCTTTGGCAAGTGCAGAGACCTTCTCCATCTTCAATTGTGATTGAACATTGGCCAATGTAACTTGGAATTTAGACAAACACATAGCATTGTTAGTGAGAGTAGATGAAATCATCTACCCAGTCTACTTGTGCATCTCCATTTGGTCAATGGGATGTATGTCTTTCACATCAAATTCAAATGATATCTTCTTGTAGTCTGATGGTACCTTGGGTTGGGGAATCTGTGCTTAGAGGAATGCCATTTTCATTTTACCTTTATCTGAATAAAAGGCTGACAACAGCCTGCTTTGAGAACTGGAAGTTTGCTTCCAGAACTGATTGTATGTGTTGATTTTCAAGGCGTCATTCCTCACTTTAATCTTCTTGAAAATGTCAAATATACTCTTTTTCGTCTCCCCTATGGTAGATGTGCTGCTCTGCATAACTTGTTGTTGATCTTGTGAAGCTATGGAGGTAGTGGGAGATAGTGTAGTCTGATCACCCAATAATGAGGAAAAAAAGTGGCTCTTTAGTGGTCGTAATGTTCTCTTGCTCTGAATCCTTGCTTAGGCTTAGTTTAGAATGCATCTTGGCCTTCTTTCTGTACATGATTTTAAATCCTTCACTAAAAATCTTAGTCATTGAAGGTGAATATTCTTCTCTGCTCCTCTTTGCTTATTTCTCCTTTGTGATAGGAGTCTACACTATTGAAGTGAACACTAACTTCTCCTCTGCTTCTTTTAGAGTATTCTCAGTCCATTCTAGTTGGTTTTTATATCTTTCGATCTCTGGTATGACCATGTGAAAATAAGTAGTAGATTTGTTCTCTGCCCTCAATTTGGAGATGACCCTTAATGGATCATATGACCAGGTGAAACTGAGGCTGAACTGCATTTCTTTCGGTAATTTATCTGCTTCTTCCCCTATTGCCCTGCTGCTGCAAATGAAAGGCCCAATTTGAGTTTTGATTTTGAATTGGGATTTCTTCTTGGCAACTACAAAGTGGATCTCATCCAAATTGAGCATTTGCCTAATGTATTCTAGAGAAAAAATCCTCATTGGGAGGAATTTTGGTAGCTTGTAAGGGGCAAGATCACACCCAAAAACCCTCAGCTATGTATAATTTTGATAAAGGTACCAATCCCCTATCTAAACTTGGTATGTTAGTTGCAAAACTTTCCTAATTCATTCGTTGATCCTTGGCTCTGTCCTGCTTCTTAGGAGACCGAGTGTTGGATATACAAATATCTCTATGAATTGTTTGTATGAAAATTCCTTTTATTCTTTCATCACCAGTGTAGTCCAGAAGATGATTGACTGCTAATTTCCTTCTTCGTCCAGCTTTTGTAAGGTAAGCTTGAGGTTATCTCCCTGAAAATATAAAAACATAGAAACTAACACAGAAGCATATTTGAATAATTCCTCAGTCTAGAATTTGATAAACTTCTCATGGATAGAATCTGCTAGAAATTGGCTAAAGTTAAATAAGATGGAAGGCTTGGAATCTGCAGAGAAAATGGAAAGAATCCTCTAATTTCCTTATCTACCGACCGATCTAAGTAATAGCCAAGGAGGTAGGAGATGACTGTGATGATTTTCTTGGATCTCTCAGGGAAAATGGAGGATGGATAGGGAGGATTTTTCTTAGGTAATGGGGGATCTTTAGTCAAGAAAAGTTCAAGGGTTTTGACTCTTCTAGCAAAGTCCAGCTTCTGATATAATTCAAATAGTTCTTCATGGGAAAAAGGGGTGGCATTCTCTACTGTAGTAGCTTGCATCATTTGTTCTATAGCTTGAGAAGTGATAGTGAACAAAATTTCTCTAGTGGGGGCAATAATAGCTCTTTGGTTGGGTAGACAGCAAGCATGACACTTCCTAATGAATTCAGGGGTGTTGTGGGTACGAGGAAAGATATAGTGGGGAAAATTGGACTTCTATAGTTGAATATCATTAGATTTATCAATAAACTTGTCCTCAAGCTATAAATACATCTTAAAAAGATCAAATTCACTGAGAGTTTCATGAATTTTATAGTCTATGTCTACCAAAGAGATGTGGTGAAAATAAATGGGAGGGTGGATTAGAGGACTCACAGGTTCTTCTGGTCCTTTGTCTTTTGGAGGCATGATTGGATAAAGTTAAGGAAAATGGTGAAATCTGGATTACATGCCTACAGTACGTAGAGGGGACTGGGATTCGTAGACAAAAACATAGGTAATGGCTTGAAATTTGGTTAGTTGGCACTGTCCCTGGCCTGATGAAGTTTTTGTAGTTTGGACTAGTACACCTATAACAGAAAAATAGTAGTGTATAAGAACAATAATCGGTGAATGGGTGAAAGGAGGAATTATATAGTATTCTAGGCTTTCCCGTTGATGGTGGCACAAGTCTGTTAAATTAACGGTTAGGCCAATTGATTGCCTAATGGTTTAATTTTGGAGGGAGCGGAGGTGATTGGCGGGATCAATGGGAAGATGACATGGCAAAGGGTGAGTGGCAGGAGCGCAACGGATATAGTAGTGGTATCGGGAGATGGAGAAACATCTTTTCGGGGGGGGGGAAGGCGGTTAATGGTTTCGGCCGAGGGGGTGCAAAATCATATGGTGCTGATATGTTGCGGTGGGCGCGGTTTTGAATACCGCCCATTTCAAACCCCCCCGATGGTAAAGTTTAGATGGTGAAGAGGGGGCGAAACGTAGCATGGGCCGTTAGATGTTGAGAGCTGGGTGTGGATGAGGGGAGAAGTGGTAGGATGTTAATGCGATGTGACAGGGCGTTCGGTGGGGTCGGGAAAAATATTTAATGCATAGCGGGGGAAATGATTGGAGTGTATGGTGGGGTAATGAAACTTAGGAATATGGGATTATGCACAAAAATCACTTGATATGTTGAAGTTTAGAGTCAGAATCTAATTATTTTTTTCTTTTCTCTGCACATGAAAATACATTTGAAATTCATCTTAGAATAAAACTTTCATGCTTTTCCTCTAACCACCATAGTGCTTCTACCTACCCTTTCTCATTTCAATTCTTTTTCTAAGCTAACATTTTCTCTTCTTGTTTTGGAGGGTGCATTTAAACTAGCATACCCATATCATTTTTCTTGTGTAAAAATCTACCTCATCCTATCACTTATTTCACCATTGATTCAGATTAAACTATTGAATCAATTTTATTTCTACCTAGCTATTGATTTACCAACATTAAACTATTTGGTAAACCTTTATTCACTAACCTATTTAACAGAAATTTAAATGTGTTCAGTCATGATTAAACTGTATGATCTGAACAAAATTTCATTCATCGTGGCATTCAGAAACAATTTGCACACAACCTTATTTGATAATGAATTAAAAGAACTAACTTATCAGTAGTGACATTTAGACTTGCAACACTTTCAATATTATTTTCTATTTTTTTTATGGGGTTCTTATTTTCCTTTTTTCTTATTTATTTTTTAACATACTCTCTTTTCATTTTCTTTTTTTTATATTTCTGGAAATCATTTGAATATTGAAATTTATGCACAATATGAAATCTCAAATACAAAATACTTAATCACCTTGAGATCCTATAATTTATAGGAACCTAACACTTTGGAAAATTTGTAATCACCATAGAATTTATCACTATAAAAAATCAACATGATTTGAGATCTTAGGTCCCCAACCTATCCTGCTATCATTGCTCATATTACCATGTTCGGTTTGGATCGACCATGCTCTCCAACATCAAGGTAACTCAGAATTATGCAACAAATTTAGCAATTTGAGGGTGCTGCAAACATTATTTTTGGGGCAATGCCTCATTGCTAATTATTGTAAACCATGGGAAGCATATGACATCTTCAAGTGAATTCTCCACGTTCTAAGATAACACGTAAGCCAGTTGAGATGCCACCAAAGCTTGAGAATTATAATTACAACATTTCTCTAAGTATTACCATTGGAAATTGTAGTCTACTGCTACCCGTATGAATTTGGAATTCAATGCCACCATGTGTTTGATTCTATCAATGCACCAACAAGAATTCAATCCTTGACATTGTGAGAATTGTCATGCAGTCTCTCTACCTCTCTATTGTTCACAATCACATGCTTTATAACGTCTCTGACACCATTATCAAATATATCAATGCCATCAATAATGCATGCCTCCAACACATTATTCACTTCTTCTACAAGTCTCTGAATGCCATGTGTTCACTACATTTTCTAGTATAATGAGTGTTTCACATTAACTTCCTATTCCTCAATGCTGCCAATGCATGACAATATGCATCAATGTTGCATAATGTATCAGTTCGTATTTTCAAAATATATCAATTCCATCATATCATGGAAAATTCCACTATATATGCAACATATCATATTGCGCCCACCAATATAACACACTCCAATCATAAATATGTAAGTATATTCATTCATAACGCTGATATAATTTATTCCCCATGACTTGATATATAACACACAACCTTTGGATGCTTTATTTTTAACATAATTCTTTGTCACCTGCTGGCATAGATCTGTCAACATACATTTTATTTTAGATTAATGCAATGCCATTTTCATTTAGTATCTTATCTATGTCCTCTATATCAGCCCTGTCAAGTATTCTTTCAGTGGCATGTCAAACTTCATCCATCTAATTTTCCAAAACTACTCAAGATAGATTCCTTCTCAGAGTCCATGTTCAATTTGTTTATGTATAGATGTGGTTTTCCTCTAATGTGCATTGATATGAAAACCATATTGTGCCTTTGATAGTGTTGAATCTTCCGAGGGGAATCAAATTTATGTCTGAAGAAGCCAGGGAGAACTAGCTCAAGAAGAAAATCGAAGAATATCTTTGCATCAAAATGAAAACAAAAGCCGAGTTCAATCACTCTATTGCATTATTTGATGATGGCACAAGAAGAAACATTATCTGTAATATGAAGTAGAAATATTCATGCCAGTCATGATTGACATAATGCCTCAATACATGGTGCCATGACTGGAGCAACTATTTCTTTCAATGATAAATTATTATAACAAATATAAGATGATAAAGAAGTTCTTGATATGATGAATCAATAGTGTGGTGGGAAGTGGTTGCATGAAGTATTGTTTGAGTTCTATGCCAAATCATTTGTTGTTGGTGGAAAAGAAGGAAGTTAGTGTGTTGCATGAAAAGTGAGGCTTAATGATTTATTAGAATACTTGCAGCATGTAGTACCATGCACATGGAAGAATTTTGAAACAAGTTTCAGTTGGATTGGAACAAAACGTAGTCTCATAGAGTGATTCTCAATCTCAAGCATTGACATCACACCTAGTCCAAAAAAAAGTGAAACCCTTAGAACCCATTCTTCTTCTCAATTTGGATCTCTTTTGACCTGAGAGTTCAAGTTGTTTTCAGATATGAACTTGCTGGTGAGACCTGTTAGTTTACCTCCTTGCTAGTACACTTTTAGTTGATCATCCTTTTTCGCTATATTAACAATGCCATTCTTGAAATTTATTTTGTTTTGAATGGAAGGATTTTTCTTCTTCAGAATGTGACCCAAACCAGGAATATTGTGGTTTTCATTACAAGATATTACAAAAAGTAGTGTAATCTACTTTCTAACATCTTCGATACATTCTCTTTAAATTAAAATAAATTGGATGTAATATTTATTCCATCACATTTGTGAGAAAACATTTGGATAGCCCCAATTGAGACCTTTTCATTTTCATGTACATCCCGTTTTTCTTCATTAATGATGTCATTTTTGACATATTTTGTATTTCTCATTGCACACGTTTTCTTCAACTCATATGAAAATTAAGTCTTCACATATCTCTTTTCTCTCATAAGGCGATCCTGGGGTACTCTACCCCTAAAATGGTGTTTCTCTTAACATTAACTGAATTCATCATTTTCTTCCTTGAGCAGCTCCCCTTGAGACCAGGCTAGGTCACTGGTTGTTATTTATTCTTTCTCATCCATACTTGCGTATATTGTCTTCTGTTATATACATTTTATTTTAACTCAATGTTTGGTCTACCTGTACTAGCTTCCATCTTCAGTCTAAAGTTATTTAGGGTATACAAAAACTTTCACTCTTTGGCCACGTGGCCAAGATTGCAACACAAATAGCATTTTATATGACCAATAAATGGAAATTTTTTTTTGTATTTTCTTGATTTGTTTTTGATCTTCTTTACATACATTTTACATTCAAAAACCTTATGACAAAATTCATTACAAAGATAACAATAACCATATAAATAATTTGTGTACCCGGTGAATAATTGTCTTCTGTGTTTTCTTGCTTGAGATATCCTTCTTATTTGCTACATATTTTGCTGATTAGTTTTGATATGCTTTCTTTTACATTTTGCTGCAACATGTCCGAGTTCATGACATGCAAAACATGTAATATTTTTCACATGGGCAATGAATATCCTTTGAGTTCTTTCGAATTTTCTCAGTTCATGTCTAGGAGCAAATGGCCTTTTTTCTATGAACCCTTTCTTCAACTTATTCTTTGTCTCTTGATGTTTCTACTTGTTTTTGTTTGCTTATTTACAAATCATGTTGCTACTAGCTTCTTCTTTTGTAGGTATTTTTGATGTTGATTTGTTCTCTTTAGTAGCTACCATTTCTATGCTCTCCATGGAGGCAATTTCCTCTTCTAGCTTTTTACATAGCCTATTCTTTTCATGTATTTCACTTCTAGCTGAATTAGTTTTGATCTCTAACTTTTCTTCAGTTCTCCATTCTTTTTCTGATTGCATCCCTAGATTAATAATTTCTTCCTTGAATTTATGTTCTATTTCATCATAAATTTGCAAGAGTTTCTTATAATCCCTTCTCTCATTCTTCAATCTTTTTGTTTCAACAAAGGCTATGTGAAGTTTGGTTTGTTCTTTAGCTAAATTTCATTCATGCGAATCAGGTGTAGAACATGTCTCATTTCATTGAACTCTTTCTTTTTGACAAGACTTTTTCTTCCTGCTCTTTTTTTTCTACTTTTCGGTAGTGAAACTACTTGTGTCTCCTTCATGCATGAATTGCAATCTATCCAAAATTTCTTTTGCAGAATTCAAGTCTATTACTGTATCAAGATCCTTATTATGAATATTGTTATACTTAACACATTTTCCCTTATCATTCCACTATTTTTCTTGCACAGAGGGAGAGTCTTTGCAGTAACCCTCCCATGCAGGCTTCCATACACCGGGTCCATAAGATATTAATTTAGCTATTACCTTATCTCTCCATTTATGAAAGTTTGTTACACTTAACACATGTACACTTTTATAGTCCATGAATCAACCAAGTCTACCTTCAAGTTGTTAGACTTACACCGAAGGAACCTTCTCTGATACAAATTGATAAAAACTTGACTAAACTAGGGGCGGGGGGTGAATAAACTTAGTACATTCATGGACATTAATTTATTTTCTTCAGACCTCATTAACTAAAACATTAAATGAGAAACTTAACAAATAATGACCAACAGATTGAATATGTGAACAACAAGTAATAAGAAAACCAAAACATCATATCGACACATAATAACAACACATATTGACAACAGATATAAGTGGAAACCCATAAAGGGAGAAAACCACACTTTTGTTATTGTTGTGATGTAAAGGAAAGCTCCTACTCCCTTATTACATTTGATTTTATTTAGGATCCAACCTATAAGATGCTGCTACCTCAATTTTCTACAAGCTTCAACATGCATGGAAGCTCCAACTCCCATATGTTTTCTGTAGGCTACAATCCACAAGAGGCTCCTATTTCAATGAGATCCAACCTGATATTTATCAAGCTACTAGTTGAAAGGATGCTATGATCCCCTCATGCAAACAAGAAATAGCAATGTATTGGTTTACCTGGTCATTAATTCTGCATTTCTCCATTTTCATTTCTACCTATTCTTCCCTTCAAATATGCTTCACATAAGCTTCATATGTGCTAGGAAACTAATGCATAACACCTCCATCAATTCTCACACATTCTCCAAGTCTCTAACTACCTATGGATTTCAAAAAAAGCATCTTTTATAAAGAAAGTTTGATGGTTGTTTTTATTCCACATAAGAATATGAAATGAACAAACTTGAATCTTTTCCTTCCACTCATTTGTTTCCAAACTCTAATATTATTTTTCCACCATTAGTAATGATTAAATACATCAAAATAAACATAATTCCAACATATGCAAGCAATAAGTGCATTTTAACATCATAACACGTATGTAAAACATTCACTCTCCATATGAGAGCAATGCAAACATATGTATTCAACATTCACTCTTCCAAAGCCATATTTTGTTCATGCCATTACCTCAAAAGCCTTGAGTATTGTCTTGCTTTTGTTCCCATGGAGTTTTTCCTTTTCTTTCATGGATTCTTTCCTTTCTTGTCACGGAGTCTTTCCTTTTCCTTGCATCACAAAAAAATCATCAACGTAGAAATCTCCACAACATTACCCAAGCATATTAACATTTGTATCACAACTTATCAAAGCCATTAACACAAGAATCAAGTCATAAACACAACATATGCAAGAATAAATCAATTTTTTTGCATGCACCTACCGTGCCATGATATTTTTTTACCCTTCGTTTGTTGTCAATAGTTCAATACCAAGCATATGCAAACATGCCAACATATCACCATGCCATATCACCTGTTGCTACTCCTTTAGTTTGTTACTACTGCATACCTTCAATGCTCCTGAATCCCTTGCTGCTTCTATTTCTCATTTTCCATCAATGACAATAATGCCATCACTCAAGATTGTACATTGTGTGAAGGAGTCAAAAGCTTGGACATTTGGTCAAGGCATTTGGGCTTATGGATGAATGAGTCGACAATGTGTAAAATTTAGCATTTTATGCCAAGCGGGAAATGAACTAAAGTTTGGAAATCATGCATGAATGAGTTGAAAACAAAATTGGCAGAATAGATAGTTTGGATGTAGGTTTAACAAATTCAGTAAATTTGGAGTTCAAATAAATTTAGAAAACCTCTACTAAATTAGGAAAAAAATCCATAATTTCAGAATTGAGCAGTTTAACTTAGGATTTCTTGGAGAGACATGGGAGAAGATTTAGAAAACTTATTGTGGAAATCAAGAGGACTTTATAGAAATAGAAAAAAATAGATCTTAATTATATTAAGACCTTTATTAAGTGAGACTTAAAGTGAAATATAACTAAAGCTCAAGAACCAAAAAAATTAGTCATAATTCTATATATGCATAATCAAATTTGTGAGAGTGATGAGTTGTTGGTTGTATTGGTTGTTGATTATTTAGAGGTGGATGGTGGATTGGTAAATGATCAAATATTGTGGAATGTGATTTTATGGTGGTTGTGGTGAGAGTTTGAAGTGAGAAATTTAATTATTTATGAAAGGAAGTGGTCTTCATGGTTTGGGTTTGAAAATGTTATGAAAGATGAATCATTGAGGTTAAGCAAGTGGTATCTTGTATTTCATGGGCTGTAGCTACTTCCAATAATGGTTGGTAAATAGCTAGGTGTTGAAGTTACTTTCAATGGTATATGATAAATTAGGGGTTGGAGCTCCTTTTAGTTGTAGTTGATAAACAAGGGAATAATAGCTTCCTCCCGGTTTCATATAGAGAAGTTTGTAACAACAAGTAGAATCCTACATTTGTGAAGTAATTGAAGAGAAGTTTGAAGAATTTATTTGTTCAATTTTGTGCTTATTGTGTTTACTCTTGTGACACCCATATGATTTTTTTCTAAATTATTTATTGGTGTTCTAATAATCTTTACTAGTGGAAGAAAATTTTAAAATTTCTACAATATTAATTCACTCCCCCTATTAGTATTGTCTCGGTTTATAAAAATTGGTATCAGATTAAAAGATGAAATTCACATGTAATTTTAAAGCTATGAATGCCTTACTTACCGGCCTATGTGAATAAGAACTCGTCAAGGTCAATGATTGATCTACCGCAAAAACTATTTAGGACAAGATAAACAACTAATTTGGAGGTGACACAAAGGTAAAGCAAGCCAAACTTCAAGGTTTTAGAATTCAATTTGAGTCTTTGAAGATGCATGATGATGAATATATTTCTAAATACTTTCTAAGAGTTGATGAGGTTGTGAACACTATAAGAGGTATTGATGAAAATTAGAAGAGTTAATAGTGGTTCAAAATGTGCTTAGATCTCTCCCTAAGAGATTCAATCCTTAAGTTTCAGCCATTAAGGAGATGACAGATCTTAAGCCTGTCATTATGGATCAACTACTTGGTACTATTACTACCTATGATATGAGAATTTATAATGGAAAGCTAAAAATGAAGGAGTCAATCTTCAAAGAATATAAGAAGCCCAAGGAAGAACATGATGACTCAAGTTGTGAATCAGATGAAGAGTAAGTTGAGTTTGTGAGGAAGCTTAAGAGAGGCTCAATAAAGTACAAAGGAAAACTAACTTTTAAGTGCTTTAACTATGTTAAAGTTGGTTACTATGCTTCCATGTGTCCTAAAAAGAAGAATAAAGAATATGATCTTAGAGAAAAGCTTAGGAAAGTGCAAAAGGATAGGAAGAAGGCTAAAAAGAAAAGCTACTACACCCAAGATACAAGCTCCTCTAAAAATGATGAAATCCAATCTTCAGATGAGGAAAACGATAATGAAATCCAAAAGGAGTTTATGCTCATGGATATAGACAATCTAGAAGCAGAAGCTATTGATTTTGATGGAGAAGAGGCTGAAGATGACTTAGAAGGATAAGTTGCCAGTGATCTTGAAGAGATTCGAGGTTGAGGAAGAAAAATAAAACTGAAACGAAATTGTTGATTAAGGAAAAACCTATATCCATGGAACCTATGCTCTTGCAAATTGAAGAAGGAAAGGATATTCAAGAAATTTTGACTCAGCAACTCCATGAGTGAAATAAAGCACGTGAAATACTTGAAGAACAAATTGTTTTGCTAAGGAAATAACTAGAAAAGGAAAAAAAACCAGCTGAGCTTCAATGAAAAGTTTGGAAAATGAACTAAAAGTTTAAATGAGCTTCTTGATGCTCATAGGGTATCAAATAAAAGAGAAGGTTTTGGATATGAGGCTGAGTAAATCTCAACAAATAATTCAAAGGGAAAGAAAGTGATTATCTTTGTTCAAGCAACAAAAAATGGAGATAATGCAACATCTAATGATGTTTCAATGCAAAAATAGATAAACAAAAAGAGCACGTAGTCCTACATGCAACCAAATATTAGTCAACAACAAGAACAACAAAAGGAGGATTTTGACTTAGAAAAAGTCCAATAATACTAGAAAGACAAATCTTATTTCACAAATATGAACTCAACAAGATTTCAAAAATCAACTTTCTCCTAGATATGAAGACATTTTTCTATGTTACATTTTTACTTGTACAAATTATGGGCGTAAGGCAAAAAATTGTAGGGTGAATTGGTCATTTAGACAACTCAGGCCATGGAAAATAAATTATCAACTAATTAATCAATCCATTAGGCAAATGATGAGTAGACCCAGGTACAATAATCCATTCACTCCTTTGAATAAATTTGATTCAATGGTATAACTGTCAGAATTTTGGCAATAGAGAAACTAATTGTAGACTTAGAAATAAAAGGCCTAATCCATTTATTAAGCAAACAAGAAAAGAACACAAAATCTAGAAGGAAAAGGAAAATACAAGGAAATGTAATATTGTCCTATATTCTTAGAATGAAGGCAGGCATTGGTATGTTGACAATGGCTATTCCAGGCACATGTTAAGAGACAAAAGTAATTTCTTATCATGGAAACTAGTTGAGAAAGGTAATGTGCCCTTTGGAAATAATGCACTTGGTAAGATAATTGGTAAATGAGTTTTTAGTCTAGAAAATGGTAGAGGTAAAGCCACAAATGTGTTGTTT
>APFE031226201.1:2465-23652 GCA_000404065.3 Pinus taeda | reverse complement strand
ATTGTGTTTATTTATTAGATACAAATAAAAAAACATATAATTTCAAAAATTTGTTCACTATCTTAGTTTTCCCAATAGATTGATGATGATAAGATGAGCTATGAGCTAATTAAGTACCAAGACAAGAAAATAATTGTGTCATTAAATTTCTAGTAAAAATGGGATCTCTTTCACTTACAATAATCTTTGGGTTTCCATGTAGCTTTTGAACTATTTTGATAAATGCAGTAGCAAATGTACTTCTTTTGAAAGGATGATATAGTGCACAGAAGTGTGAATAATTAGTAAGTTGATCAACTACCACTATGATGACACTCTTTTGTTTGGACTTGGGTAAACTTGTGATAAAATCCATTGAGACCTCCTTCCAACATTGAATTGGAATGGATAAAGTTTGTAAAAGACCTGGCGTTTTAATTGTCTCAACTTTACTTTGTTGGAAAACTAAACATTCTGCAACAAACTTTTGAATATAAGATTTAAGGCCATCCCAAAATATTCCTTCTTGACCTTGTGGTAAGTTTTTAAAAATCCTGAGAGCCCTCCCAAATAAGATTTTTTCAATTCCAAAAGAATATTTTATTTGAGTTGGGAGTTCTTACATATATTTAAGCTATATTTGTACCATAATGAATCATTTTTCCATATAAATGTATCAGATGTAGTAGGATATTGTTGTAGCTTTTGAATGAGTTTCCACACCTCTTCATTATTCTTCCATTCATCCCTTGCTTCAGTTATCCAATCATGTTGGATAATAGAAATGGCACAAAGCAATGCTTCTGCATCCTCATCCCTTCTTATGGGTGCATCTACAACAAAATTTGCTTCCATTTTTTGTAGATGATTTAAAAATCACAACACAACATCTTTGTGACCCATTTTTGTTGTTCTTTTGAAGATAATATTTTTTCCAAAAAGTATTTAAGACTATCATGAACTATTTTTACCTTGAAATTTCTTCCCATTAGGTAAGGGTGTCATTGCTTCAAGGCATGTAGTACTGCCAAAATTTCCTTTTCATAAATAGGTTTTTGTAAGTATTTTTTCTTGATTTGATGACTTTCAAAAACAATGGGTCTTCCTTCTTGCATTAAGAAAACATCAATTCCATTTCTTGAGGCATCACATTCCACAATAAAGGTTTTTGTGAAGTTTGGTGTAGCTAAGACCAGAGCTTGCTAAATTGCCTCTTTAAGATGTTCAGAGGCCTTAATTGGTTCTCGATTTCGAAAAAATGCATATTTCTATAGTAATATTGTTAGAGGTGCTACTATTTTGGCAAAATTACTAACAAACTTGTTATAATACCCTATCAACATGAGAAATACTTGAAGATGCTTTAGGGTTGTGGGGATTTTCCATTCCTTGATGGCTTTAATTTTGTTAGGGTCTACCTTAACACCCTCGTGAGAAAAAATATGACCCAAATATTCCACCTCATGTACCCCAAAGAAACATTTGAAGGGTTTTGCATAAAATTGTTTCTCCTCCAATAGTTTAAGCACCATGTCAACATGTTGAACATGATCTTTCTAAGACTTATTGTAGATTAGTATATCATCAAAAAATACTAACACAAATTTTCCAATAAGGGTTTGAAAGTGGAATTCATCAAACCTTGAAATTTGGAAGGTGCATTAGTAAATAAAAAATGAATGACGACAAATTCATAATGACATTCATGATACTTTCTAAATTATATTTTTGGAATTTCTTAAGTATTCATTCTAATTTGATGATATCTAGAATGAAAATCCAACTTGGTGAAGTAAATTGGTCCATGTAATTCATCAATGATAGGAATGGAAAATTTATTTTTAATAGTGAAATTATTGAGCTCTCTATAATTTAGACACATATGCCATGATCCATCCTTCTTGTGCACTAATCCTACTAGAGAAGAGAAATAACTTTGCCTAGGTTGAATTATACCTACCTCTAGTATTTTTGCAACCATACATTCAATTTCACTCTTTTGGGCATAGGGATATCTGTAAGGTCTGATGCTTGGTGGAACACTTCAAGGAATCAAGAGAATATCATGATCATAATCACTAATAGGTGGGAGAACTTTGGGAGTCCCAAATACCTTGGAATGATTATCCAAGGCTCTTTGGAGATCTAGAGAAATGGATGATTTCAATGTTTGAATTTCGAGTGGGAATAATTGTGCAATTACACCTTATTTTCCTTTCTTAAAAATATTTGTCATGCCATTGGAGCTGATTATCTTCCTTGGTTTCCCCACGATACCCCTTAATTCAATTTCCTTTCCTTACTAGAAAAAATAGGAAAATTTCTTGAAAATTAAAATTTATCATCCCCAAAGATTGTAACCATTGGATTCCTAATACAACATCAACACCACCCATTGGAATGGAAAGAATTGGAATATTCAATATTTATTTTCCCATGGTTAGCTTGATATTATGGCACTTCCCTAATAAATTTATAGTTCCTCCATTTGCAGCCATCACTTCACAGTTTGTTGCCAGATATAGAAAGAAATTCAATTCCTTTCCTATCTTACAATGAATAAAATTATGGGTACTACCCGAATCAATCAACAATATTACATTTTTCTTCTTGATATATCCTTCTATATTGAGAATTTGAGGAGTGGTAATTCCGACCAATGCGTTACAAGATATTATCATATTCATTTCTTCTTTCTTTCGAGTCGGTTCCTAGTGTATATCCTCTTCTTTTGATGATTCTTGTCCATTTTCTTCCTCTTCTTCACAATCTATGTAAGATAATTTCTTCTCAGCACACTTATGACCTTTAGTGTATTTTCTATCACAACTGTAACAAAGCCCTTTTTCTCTTTTTTATCCATTTTTTGTGGTGCCAGCCTTGTAGGTTATGGAAGGCTAGGAGCATAAAGACTTCCATATTTATAGTTGTGAGTAGTAGACCTCCTTGTTGCCATAATTGTTTTCAAATTTTCTTGCCACACTGAATGCATTTTCCAATGACTTAGGTTCCTAAAGGGAAACCTCATGTTGGATGTTATACTTTAAAATCCCTATGAAGGCATCAATCACATGCTCCTATGGCATATTAGTTACCTTGATATTCAATCTTTGGAAGTCCTCAATGTGTTCCACTATTGGAACCTTTTGTTTGAGAATTGGTTTTTAAATATAAAGATGTAATGTGTACATTTTGTGCGTGTGGAACATCATGTAGATAAAAGAATTTCTCCATCTATAGTGTCCATGTTACAAGATCCTTTCCATCAAACTTCCTCGTATCAATCTTTGGAATATGGTTTATCTTCAGCCCTAAGTTAGAGTCTCTAAATCATGACTCACATTCTTTTTTTTTTTTTATCATGAGTTTCATGGACTACCTTATCACCATTAGGAAGCCTTTCTTGTAGAAACTTTGTTAAACCTTCCTTCAAACCTTCCATTTATGCTTTTAAATCATCCTTCCAACCTTCCATATCTAATTTTAAAATTTCCATGTCCCCTTTCAAACCATCCATGTCCCATTTTAATTCATCTCTAGTTTCTCTTTGTGAGAGTGAAATTTGTTTTACTTGGTCCTTTAGTTTTGATATATCATGTTGCATTTCTTCCTCTTCATGTGCCATATTATAGCTTTCTGAGGGCTTAATGGGTGTATATTTTTTTTGTTTTGTTTTGGAGGAATTTCATAACCAATTAATGATATCTATGCTTTTCTATTCCCTTTGAGTCACTTCTAACTGGTTTTTCAAACATAGCTATGCAAATTTAAAACTAGACACCTTTTAGAGCTTGATTTTGAGCTTATTAAAAAGGATGCACTCAAAAATATTGTAGCTTTGCGATTTCAGCCTCTTAAGGTCTGAAATTCCATTTTGTGGCATCCTTTTGTCTTATTTCAAACCCCACTAGTGAGATCAAGATTGGATTCTTCAAGATAAAGTTATGCCAATTCTCTCAAGTGACCATATTATGGACTGGTTCAATAGAGTGAACTTATACGTGATGAAACATGTCTCTATTTTAACCTTTAGATATAAAAATTATACACAAAAAATCAAAGTCTATGAAATTTCATTTAATTAAAAAAAAAAAATCAAATATGACGCATGAAAAAAACTATATGTCGATTTTCTCGGAACACCTATTTTTGACAGAATTATGAAACATGCAGAATCCTTAACTTCCTTGGACCATATCTTAAAAACATATCGAAGCAAGTTCTGAATTTTTTATATGATGTTAATCAAGATACCAGACCATGTGGTCAAAATTTTAGCATTTGAAACCGTATAGGAAAAATGTTATAGCAAAAATTCCAATATGACCCATTTGAAGAAGAGAAACCCTAGGATCTAGAGCTCTGATAAAAAATGTTATGCAACACAGAAGCAAAGATAGATCAACTACTTGAAAATATGCCTCTTCAAGGGGGAAACCTCCTTTTATATCACATAAATGAACAATTCTTGGAAGATACAAATGGCAAGGCCTCCTTGGTATATATAGCAGTCTAAAAGGTCACAATATAATCAGTGCCTACATAACATTAATAAAGAAATGGCACAAAAATAACAATAGAGGGTTTCTATGGGGCACAACAATAAAAATATGGGGGCTACATGCAGCACAAAAATAACAATATAGGGGCTACACTAGTGTTAAAGGGACCTAACATATGATGTGTTGTTCAAAGCTAAAAATTGTAAAATCAAGATTGTAGGCACTAGAGCAATAGTAGCTAAGGTTGCAAGAACATAAAATAATGTGTATGTCATAAAAGAGAAGAGGAAGAGATGTTGTTTGTAAAATATTGATGAGAGTGAGGTATGGAATGGAAGACTTGGACATCTTAATTTTGACCAGATTGTCTAGCTGGGAAAGAAGAATGTTGTTAGAGATCTACCAAAGCTTTTAAAGCATGAGAATACTATTTACAAGTCTTACTAGATTGCTAGACAAGTTAGAATAGCATTCCAGTCAAAGGAGAACTAACCATACGATTACAATTAATCCATATGGACTTATGTGGTCCTTCAAGAACTCAAACATTTCAGGTAAATTATATTTCATGCTTATCATTGACTATTTCAGTATAATGATGTGGGTTGCATTATTAAGAGAAAAACTAGAGGCCTTTGAGAAGTTTAAAGAATTTAAGGCCATGGCTAAAAATGATACTGTCTGTAAAATCAAGAGCATAAGGTTTGATAATGGAGATGATTTTACTTAACAAAAAACATGGCATCAAAAGGTAGTTCACCATAGGAGAAGACTCCACAACCAAACATTGTAGGAGACAGAGCCAATATATTAGGTGAACAGTTAGCTAGAGCCGTGATGATGGGTGAAAGAAATATTTACAAAATATTTTGGGTTGAATCCATTCACACAATAGTGGTGATTATAAACCAAGCACACTTCATACCAAATAGTGATAAAACTCCACATGAGCTTTTTAATCGTAGAATTGGAAAAATCGAGCTTTTCATAGTATTTGGAAGCAAGTGCTCTATCAAAATGAACGATGAAGAGATTGGTATATTTGATGCGAGGGATGATGAAGGTATTTTTATTTGATACTCTCAGAATATCAAGGGCTATAAATGTTACAACAAGAATACAAGGAGGGTAGTTGACTAAATTGATTTCAAAGTTTATGAGCACATTGAGTCTGAAGACAATTAGCCAGTAAATATGATCCCTAAGGATCCGTTCAAAAATCATGAGAAGGTTAACGAACCATTTACAGATTAAGGAAATGAAGAATCTCTTATTACTCATGCTAAGTATCCTGCAAGGTGTGTGTAAAAACACCAACTGACTAACCAAATTGTTGGTGATTTAAATTCAGGTGTGTAGACAAGAAGAAGACTAGAAAATCCCCCCTACTCATGCACATGTAGCCATGCTATCAATGATGGAACCATTTTTTTTCTCAGGCCAACCAAGATGACAATTGGTTAAAACCCATGCATGAATAGCTTGCGTAATATCTAGAAAAATCATACTTAAGAGATTGTTACTGTACCAAAAAACAAGAATGTTATTGGCACGAAGTGGGTCTTCAAAAAAAATGAATGAGTGTGGTGGAATGGTAACTTAGGAAAAAGGTAATATTAGTTCGCAAAGGCTATGCACAAATCCAAGGTTTGGAATTTGATGAAACCTTTTCTCTTGTTAGTCAATAAGAGGTGATTACAATGTATTTGGAATTTGCTTGTTTCAAGGAATTCAATATATATCAGATGGATGTCAAATATTCTTTCTTGAATGGAGAATTACAGGAAGAAGAATACATTGAGTAGTCTAATTTTTTTCAACTTCCAGAAAAGTCTGATTATGTTTGCAAGCTGAAAAAGGAATTATATGGTCTCAAGCAAGCCCCATGGGTTTGGTATTCCAAGTTGGACAATTATTTTCTCATGTGGGGTTTTAAAAGAGGCACAACGGATAGTAATTTATATGTGGAATCTAATGATGCAAAACTACTAGTGGTACTTGCCTATGTTGATGATATTATTTTTTCCAGTGATTCAAATAAACTAACATGCCATTTTGCAACTGATACGAAGGTCAAATTTGAGATGTCTATTCTTGGAGAACTTTCTTATTTCCTTGGTTTACAAATTTCATAGTCTTATAAAGGAATATTTATCTCACAAAGAAATTATTGCAAGGAATTTTGAAGAAATTTGGCATGGAGGAATGTTCTCTGGTAAGCATATGAATGCTTATAGGTTGCAAGCTTAGCAAGACTAATGAACCATGAGAGGTGGATCATAATTTATACATATATATTATTGGCATCATTATATCTTTGATAGCCTTGAGGCAAAACATCATGTAGGCAATTAAAATTATTGGAATGTTTTAAGCAACCCCCAGAAAAAACATATTTTAGCATCCAAGAGGATTTTCAAATATTTGAGAGCCACGATGGATTATGGACTTTGCTACCCTAGAGGTAAATGTTTTTCACTAACTATTTTTATTGATACTGATTAGGAAGCTGATGTAGATGATTGGAAGAGAACTATTGGTGGTTCTTTATTTCTGGTGAATTTCTTGTTTCATGGCTAAGAAAGAAGAAAGCTTCAATATCTCTATCTACCATTGAAGCCGAATGGATATAAAGAACTTCTTGTTTCACTTAGCTCTTATGGATGATGTGGACCTTAGAAGATGTATAGATATTCTATGATCAGGTTATATCAATCATTTTTTATAATAAAGTGCCATCAACATGTCCAGGAGCCTTATTTTTCATTCAAAGACAAAGCATATTCCAATCAAGTACCATTTCTTAAGAGATAAAGTTACAAATCAGATTGTCAAGTTGGAGTATGTATCTACAAAAGAGAAGGTAGTTGATATATTCACCAAACCTCTCCCAAGATATCAATTTGAGTATTTAAGGAAACCACTGGAAGTATTTCCTCTTGAATCCCTCCATTATATTTTACTTTAGAGGAAGAAAAGCAACCAACAAGAAATTAACATATCAGATGAAATATTTCAGGTCCATAAGATCAAAAAGATAGAGGGAGATATTTGACAGGGGGATAAGTACCGAAAAAAACAAAATGGGGAGAGGCAACACAACAAAAAGAGAAGTACCTCAAATAGAAAGTACATTACGGGAGAATTACCTCAAACAAAATTAAGGGTGAGAGGTAACACCACAAAAGGACAAGTGTATCATAGGGGGAGAAACATCCATAGGGGAGAAGAAAGAATGAAAAGAAGAAAGAGAAGTAATAAGTGCACTTTGTTTTTTCTTTTATGCTTGTCTTTGGTGTTTCCATGTGTTTGTTGCTAATGGTGTTGCCATCAATGCCAAAGGGGGATAATGTTAGAAATATTTTGTCATTGATGGCAACGAAAAAAATATGACTGCAAAGCCATAGGTGGTTGTAAGAAGAATGCTAAAGGTGAATAATTTGGAGCCATTTTTGGTATAATAAATCATCTCAAGTACTCAGAAATTACTCAGATGGAGAGAGATTTGAAATATATTTCTAGTGGTATATGTAAGTTTACAAATGGACTCATGGATTAGAAGTTATTGCTAGTTAAAGATCAAAATCCAAAATGTCAATGGTTGTAGCTAATCAAATGGTGATCACCTTAGTTAGAGTTAGGTTTGGAATTTGGGAAAACATGGAGGAGAAACTAAAATAATAGCTGGCGAAGGATGAAAATTAAATCTCCTGCAAGATCAGTAATAGATGTGCACCACGTGTCCCCTTAACTCCATTGGAGAAATTGCGAAGGTACAAGCCCACAGGTGGTTTAATTGTATGGGGAGCCCCACGTTGGGATGTAATTCCAAAACAACTAATCCAAGATCGATGACCTAAATTAAAGCAGGACCTTCTCCACCTTTACCACCAAACCAGACTTGGGGGCTCTGATTTAAACCATTGGTGGTAAATGGTTTCACAACAAGAGGTGCAAAAAAGGTACGATAATTGAGAGGAGCCAAGTTATGTCAAGGTTTCCATCCCAAAACAAATATTTTGGAAGAAAACCCTTGGATATTTCTTTGAGAGAGACCTTGAGTTATCATCGAAATCTGTAGATCTGAGTAACATAAACCAAGGGAAACAAGTGTTGAATTTTTATTAAATAATTTGACGAAAAAACTGACACTCGAGACCTTCCTTTTTAGCCATACAAATTGACAAAGGATAGGTGGCATATCTTAATTGGTTGATAAAGGTGAACTGGACTCATAGGTGGAGACTGAGATATATGATGATGGAAATAATGACATGGAACCTATGAGGGTGTGCCATGTTGCATGTATTTTTTTCATTTTCAGGTACCTAAGTGGAGAAAAAATGGATGATACTCGGTACCACTCAGCAAGAGACATGTGGCATCCTTGAAGAGGTGGTAGGCAACTCGCTGACACACTAAAGTGTAGGTGGCATCATCATAGATAACTATTTGAATAAACTATCTCAGAAGTTTTCTCCAGAATTTTTGAGAAATAATCTCAGGGACACGGTTGCATTAAGGTGGAATCTCGACGATTTTGTGATTGGTCCATGAGGAAACATCATCCTAGAGGATACAAATCCCGTAAGAAACTTACCTAGAAGAAATAAATCTTAGAAGTCATTATGAGATCCACTAGCAGTAATGTTTGGGGAATAAATTCTGAGATGACTAGGTAGGCAGGTAATCTTGATTGAAATTTGATTGGTCCATATGTCAAGCAAGTGGTCCCCATGGACACATCATCCCAGAAGAAACTCACTATGAAAGAAATGACCCCGAAATAAATGAATATCAAAAGAAAGTTCCTTGGTGTTAATAAAGTTTGTTCCACTGAGTTTTTCCTGAGAAAGTATTTGTTGAGAAAATAAATGTTGGGGGCTAAAGCATGGGTCAACACCTAGTTTTGTATGGGTTTTATGACCATCGGTGTGAACGCTTTTGTGAATGAAGGTTAATCACTCAAGGATACAACATGGAGGGACCCAACGAAGGTCATATGCGACATTTTTATGAGAAAAGTTCTTGTGATCAAAGACAATGCTACAGTCTTGATTTTAAGCACTTAAGCTTATACATTGTGTGTTATCGAGAAATCTAGTGTCCATTCAGAGTTGCTAGTCCCACTAATATGGGTAGCTATCTTAGAAACAAACAAACTAAAGTTACTTTCATTTTCCTTTATGAGAAGTAGATGAGAGAGAAGAAGAGAGTACCAACCTCAGTCTTTCGCTTGCTCCTTGCTTGTTTCCTCTCCCCTTTGATAGATCTTTGCCTCTTTTCCCTTGCTTACCCCGCTTCAAAGAGCACCTATAAAGTCAAAGAAGCATAATACCATCAAAGCACAGAGATCGACAATCATAAACAATATAGGACCAGATATATATTGACCAGACAAATGCATATATCAACTCAAACGTACAAGAATGTGGAGGAAAACTCAAATATCTTTATTGATAAAAAGAGTAGAAGAGAGGATTACAACCCATTGATCTGACCCAGCGTCATCCTCCCAACATGAAAGCCCTTATTCACCTCATGAAAAGCTTAGATCACCCAACACTATGATGTTTCACAAAGAAATCAACATCACTTCCTTACAAAATACAAGATTCCAGCCCTTAGATCACTGGGATGAGGGATCCATATATAGATGTTTGCAGGTGGGTGAGTTAGCTTCTGGGATTGTGATTAGTATCATTTCTCTGATAGTTGTCAATTCCACTTGGAGATTTCATGATCTCTTACTCATCCCTGGGTGAATTCAGAGAGGCAAGTGTCACAAGAGAAGTTTCTGGAAGATTCCATGATCATCCACCTTGCAAACTGTCTCTGCCATTTGTCTACTCTTGCTCATCGCACCCTACAGAAGGGCTTTCCAGTATGCATCGCACTTTTTATATGTGGCAGGTGAGATGCATCACACCCTTAGAACTGAGCAGTCTGTATGGTCTATTTTTGACCAGTTCTAAGCAGTTTTTCATGGAGAACTTCTAGGAGATGATGTAATCACCTGACCTTGCTCCTTTAGGGTATGAAGCAACACTTTTAGGGACTTAGAAGCCCTTGGTTTATGGACATATGTGATTGGGATTGTAGTGCTCAAATATGTCTATAACAGTTGCCCCCTAAAGCATGAGGTCGTAAATCTTTTTGATGTCGGGTGAAATGCTTTACCATGAGAATCCGAGGTTTTTCGAACTGGAAGGTGACCTGTAATAAGATACAATACAATACATTATCTTCATAATATTTTCAGCTGAGGCGGGCATTCCCATGCTCAACTTTATAAATTCATTCTCATGTACATAGGACAGACAACCGTCTATGTGCCAGACTGATGATTCTGGCAGAGCCATCATCCTTTGGCTTGGATGATTATTCGTGCAACAATGATATACATTTGATGTCTTTATTTTCCTGAATATATCGTAGCCCAGATGGATGAAACTAGATCTGGGGTCTTCAAACTTGTTCAATCTTCACCCAAAGTACAAGTCGATCCATGTGAAAAGATGTTGTGGAGTCGAACATGGAAAGACATCGCCTGATTACCAGCCAATGATGTAAGTTGTTAACAGGCGCGAGAGGAATCACCGATAATGATGATGAATGACCCTCAAGGTACGACAGTACAATTTCACGTGGTGTGAAAATGGACTTGGCGTCGAACACCATGCAAAATCTTTTGGTCGAAGGCCATTGATGTAAACCTGTCGCCGGAAGTGAGAAACTTTCCATTGAGGCATGCAAGCTTCAAAGTACTGAAAGGGTTGTTCATAGGTCGAATTCTTGGATAATGAGTTGATGTCTACAAGAAGTGACCCGTCATAGGAGGGCATTAATGAATCCCACATCTATGACATGAAACAGAGAAAATTATTTTGTGGAGGTGAAAATGATTTGATGATACAAGGTTCAGGGTGGCGGTCATGAAATAATGAATCGTGAAGGTATTGCACAGATGAGACATAAGCTGGGTTGGTGAATGCTTTGAGCGACTTCTCTTGAACATATCGGCGACACTGAAGTGGATTGGTAGCGTTAACCCCAAAAATGGATGGTACAGTGGACCAATGGTAATATGACTAGTGAACGGAATAATCCAACCTGACTCAATCATGGTGATGGAGTGAAAATGTCATGTTCAATAGCGACTTGCTACCAATAAAGTTTCTTCAGGTTTTCTTCCCAATTTTTCCCCAGTCATTGCTGACCAGTGCCTCTTTATTTTTGTCAAGCTTGAGGAGGATAACATATGCTTGTTCTATAATTTGCCCTTCGGGCAAACCCGTCGATATGTTTTAACGAGCCTAGCAATAGTGAAACTCGTTCTTGTCTGCATGGACAAGTTTGCCGCTATTGGTTTTAACGAATTTAACGACAAAAATAACTCGGTCCTTTTTCAATTTTAGAGAGTCTGAAAAGGGACAGAAAGGAAACTCCGACAATCCTTTTTTGTCATATAATCCCTTAAGTCCGAAAAAGTATAAAATAATACGAAAGGGATTAATTTTTTATAGTTTTAACGAGCCGAACAAGACAAGCACTCAATCTTTTTGTGTAATGATCCCTCACGTCCAAAAAGATTAAAATCTAGAGGAGGGATAGCACTTCTGATCATTTTAACGAGTTGGAGAGGCCAATTTATCAACAATCTTTTCATATTTTACAAGTCAGATGAAAAAAGCTTAAAGGAGACTCGTTTTTTGAGGAACGAGTGATATTTTCGGGTAGCAGCGGGTTCCAGGTAAGGTTTGGAACTTTCTAATCATGGCAGTGCAAAGAAGAGGGCTAACATAATCACTCATCACAGTTGTTCCTCAAAAGGGGTAAACAATCAAATGGAGGCGTATGATCGGCTAAAACAAAGTGGAGGTGATGGTAAGAACACGACCAAGGTTCAAAAGCTAATGATAATGCATTCGCAATGGTTATTTACCGGAGGTTGGTTCATTTTTTAATGAGCTTAAACTCTGATGGAACATATGCTCATTGCTTAGGTTTAATTTTTAATGAGCTTGAACTTTGCGTAAAACTGCTTGTGCCAGTCGTATAATAAGGATGTCTCATCGATAGGTTCATTTTTTAGGGAGCTTGCACCATTCGAAATTTTGCTCCGGTGCCTTTCGCATGCAAGCTAGGAACAACCAACTACTGTCCTATGGGTTAATTAACTATCGGAGTTAGGTAGGAAAACTCTTCCTTTACTTTGTTGGTGCCATTTGGCCCCTGCAAAGGTGAATGGTCGATCCGACCAATCGTCTAACCTAAGCAGTTGAAGTTGGCAGAAAATATGGAGTTGGCATTACGCTGGTCACTTTTCACTTGCGTACAAAAAGGTTTGCATGCCCCCTGGTATAATGAAGTAGAGTTTCCAGGTTACCCTTCAATTTGCAAACAAAAAATTTGCTCTGTTAGGAAAGGCCTACCTTCTGACGAAGGTATCTTATTCCAGTCTAATCCTATTTTCCTAAATGGACGGGTGTGTCAGAATGGTCATATTCCTACGCGGACACTCACCTTATAACTGAGGTCGGAGAAGACCGGGGTGCATGCCCCCTAGGTTTCAGTCATAATCACTGAATCACTTGCACTCATCAGGTGGACGGACTGGAGACTAATGAGACATTCCTTGCGTAAAAATACCAGTTATGGATGGAATTTGACTATTAGCTATGTGTGAGCTGGGGATTGAAAGCTGGTCTACGAGCTAGACCACTCTGCCTTCATGCGGAAAACACATCACTCGAAAGAGCGAGGAGACAATGGCTCCCATGTTATAAATGTAGTCACGCCCAAGGAGTAGATTGCAATCTAAAGGTACTTGGACTACCATTACGTTCAGATAAACAGTTTTCCCTCTCAAAGTTATAGGCAAATTTGGAAGGATCCCTAATGGTCGACTGGTTCCTTTGTCGAAGCCTGTCAGATTTCGTATCTCAGGCAGAAGCGATGGCGAACCAAGCACTTTTCAAACAGTTGAGGAAAGGATACTCACAAAATCCCCTTCATCTATGATAGTACCGACCATGACCATTTTGTAAGCTTGTACTATGATTCAGAATGGTACATTAGATGGTGGACAGGGTCTGCCAAGAAGGTTCCAATCAAAGGAAACGACCAGGTTGCTTGGAGGTGGGACCGAATAAACGGCCGGATACGTCTCTGACAAACTTCCTTCCTGCGCTAAAGGAATGGGCAGGTTGCCCCCATGTTCATCGGAGTCTATATTTACGAAGAGAATTTGAACGGTGTCATTCTCATTCTCCTTGGTGACTGTATCATTTGAAGGTGGACCCTCTGAGTCCACACCGGACCAAAGTCAGCTGGTCGAGACAGCAGTCGAACCAGTGAAGTTGCCATTTTGTTATTGGGAAATCTAGTGTCCATTCAGAGCTGCTAGTCCCACTAAGACAGGTAGTTATCTTAGAAACAAACAAACTAAAGTTACTTTCATTTTCCTTTATGAGAAGTAGATGAGAGAGAAGCAGAGAGTACCAACCTCAGTCTTTCGCTTGGATCCTTGCTTGTTTCCTCTCCCCTTTGACAGATCTTTGCCGCTTCTCCCTTGCTTACCCCGCTTCAAAGAGAACCTGTAAAGTCAAAGTAGCATAATACCATCAAAGCACAGAGATCGAAAATCATAAAAAATATAGGACCAGATATATATTGACCACACAAATGCATATATCAACTCAACATACAAGAATGTGGAGGAAAACTCAAATAACTTTATTGATAGAAAGAGTAGAAGAGAGGATTACAACCCATTGATTTGACCCAGCATCATCCTCCCAGCATGAAAACCCTTCTTCACCTCATGAAAAGCTTAGATCACCCAACACTATGATGTTTCACAAAGAAACCAACATCACTTCCTTACAAAATACAAGATTCTAGCCCCTGGATCTCTGGGATGAGGGATCCATATATAGATGTTTGCAGGTGGGTGAGTTAGCTTCTGGGATTGTGATTAGTATCATTTCTCTAATAGTTCTTAATTCCACTTGGAGATTTCATGATCTCTTACTCATCCCTGGTCGAATTTAGAGAGGCAAGTGTCACAGGAGAAGTTTCTGGAAGATTCCATGATCATCCACCTTGCAAATTGTCCCTGCCATTTGTCTACTCTTTCTCATCACACCCTACAGAAGGGCTTTCCAGTATGCATTGCGCTTTTTGTATGTGGCAGGTGAGGTGCATCACACCCTTAGCACTAAGCAGTCTGTATGGTCCAGTTTTGACCAGTTCTGAGCAGTTTTTCATGGAGAACTTCTGGGAGATGATGTAATCAGCAGACCTTGCTCCTTTAGGGTATGAAGCAACACTTTTAGGGACTTATAAGCCCTTGGTTTATGGACATATGTGATTGGGGTTGCAGTGCCCAAATATGTCTATAACATTGTGTGAATGAGTCAACAACTTGGAAATTTGGTTAAGGTCTTCAAGCTCATGGATGAATGAGTTAGCAACATGTAAAATTTGGAATTTTATACCAAAAAATAAATTCACTAAAATTTGGAATTCAAGCATCAATGAGTTGGAAGAATGGATAGTTTGAAGGAAGGTTTAGCAAATTCACTAAATTTGGAGGTCAACCAAACTTAGAAAACTTCTGCTAAATTCTGTAAAAATTTCAGAATTGAGCAGTTTAACTTAGGTTTTCTTGTAGAGACATGGGAGGAGAGTTAGAATAATTATTATGGACATCGATAGGACTTTACAGAAATATAAAAACAATAAATTAATGATATCAAAACCTTTGTTAAGTGAAATTTAAAGTGCAAGATAACTAAATCTCAAGAACTAAAAATATTTGTCCTAATTCTATATAAGCATAATAAAATTTGCAAGAGTGATGAGTTGTTGGTTGTATTGGTTATTTATTGTTAAAAAGTGGATGGTGGATTCATTAGTGGTCAAATATTCCTGAAGGTGATTTTATGGTGGTTGTGATGAGTGTTTGAAGTGAGAAATTTAATTGTATATGAAAGGAAGTGGTCTTCATGGTATGACTGATGAATCATTGAGGTCAAGCAAGTAGTAGCTTGTAGTTCAGAGGTTGTAGCTCCTTCCAGTAGTGACTGGTAAATAGTTATGGGTTGAAGCTACTTTCAGTGGTAGCTAAAAAATTATGGGGTTGAAGCTCCTTTCAGTTGTAGCTAATAAACTAGAGAGTAGTACCTTACTTCTAGTTGCAGATAGAGAAATTTGTAACAACAAGTAGAATATTTTTTTGTGACGTAATTGAAAAGAAGTTATGTTTTCACTTTGCTTCATGGGGTCTGATGGGAGCGGGGAGAGAATGGAAAATCGCATAGGGTTTCTAGGTGTTGCAAAGTCTGACCCTAATGGAGGTCTGTAGAGGAGGGAGCTCCACTCCCTCCTACAAAGATGTTGTGGCCAACAGGGGCAAGTCATATCTAGGTAATGTCAAAGGTTCAATGGAGGAAGAAAGCAAAAATAAGGAAAAGGAGACAGATGGGGCAGAGTCCAAGAAAAAGAGCAACACAAAGGACAAGGAGGAAGAAGACAAAAACCAGGGGACAAACAAGGAAGAAAAACAAAAGGGACCATGTAGGCCAAGAACGAAAATCACTCCGAGAGTAGTATTAAATAATCTGGCACTGCAGGAGCAGAGGGAACATATGGAGACTTATGCCATCATATGCAAATTCATGGGATTATGGCCCACTGAAAAGGCTTTACAGACATGGATCAAATATCATTGGAAACCTAAGGGCAGTATCGATCTGCATCTTGGGTCAAAGAATTTCTTCACAATGGTGTTTACAAAGATCGAAGATAAACATAGAATATTCGAAGGAGGACCCTACTCTTTTGCAACAATTTGCCTCTATATGCGGTCTTGGGTGATGAACTTTGTTCCAGAGCAGGAAACTTTCACTTTAGTTCCTGTCTGGGTAAGGCTTTATTCTCTACATCTGGATTATTGGCAAAATGAATCACTTATGGCTATAGGCAATAAACTAGGTCGTTTTTTCAAAGCCTCGGAAGCCACCAGAAGAGGTAAATATACTTCTTATGCAAGGATTTGCGTGGAGATGGATCTTTCAGGAGCTCTTCTGGATGAGGTTATCTTGGAAGTTTTAGACGAGGAATGGGTGCAAATGGTGGACTATGAGCATATTCCTTTTATATGCCATAAATGCCACGAACATGGACACTTGATCAGAGACTACCCTCTCATTAAAGAAGAAGACAAAAGTAAACTGAATGCTAGGAAGGACACGGAAAAATTTCAGAAAGTAGCAAGGAGAGGAAAATGAAGTAAAAAAGAACCAAAGAAACAACATAATGAGGGGCAAAAGGCCAGTCAAAATAAATTCCAAGCTCTGGTAGAGATTGAATACATTCCAAATGAAGACCAATCTATGGAGGAAGGCCCTAAAGAAAAGGAGAAGGGGGAAACTACACTCCAGCACAAAATGCTAATGATAGGGAAGAAACCATGATGAATGAAACAGAGTTAGAGATAGACCAGGAAATGACCCAGAGTGAAAAAGATCTGGAGGATCATAAACTCCAGGAAATTCTAGATAAGGAACACTTAGATCTAGAAGGATTTTTTCCACAGGGAATCATGGTGGGGATAGATTCATTATCTCAAGATGAATGCAATAGAATACAGTAGTTGTTTTTGTGGAAAACTTAGGAAAATGGGTCAGTTAAAGGAAAAAGCATCGACGTGCAGGAGTGCAGAGGTGTGAAAATAATGAAATCAAATCCAGGATTAGCAACCAGAAATGCAGGCAAGAAAAGGGGAAGAAAAAAGTAGAAGGAGCTATTAATGAAGTGTGGAACGCTGATGATATACTCAGGTAAGATGAAATACCTGGCTAGTTACTCATTCACAAATCTTTAATTATGAAGTTTACATCTTGGAATATAAGAGGTCTAGGTAGTAAAAGAAAGCAAAGAATGCTTAGTTTTAGAATGAAACAAGATATGCCGGATATGATCTTCATCCAAGAAACTAAGTGTTCCATCTAGAAAATAAAATTAATCCATAGCAAATGGCTCCATAGATTTGAGTTTTTAGAAGTCAAAGCAGATAACACAGCTGGGGGCATTCTCACTCTCTGGAACCCCCAAAAATTCAGAGTTTTAGATGCAGAGGAATCCAGAAACTACTTATCAGTAGTCATTCAACCAATAGGGGTTTCTGAAACCTTCCTAGTCACTAATATATATGGTCCTGAAAGAATAGAGGATAAGCTCAGATTGCTAGAATCCCTCACTGATCTCAGGAATAGACAAACCGGTATTCCTTGGATCGTGGGAGGCTATTTTAATATGATCAAATCTCTTTCAGAAAAGAAAGGAGGGACCAGTGCGCTAAACAAAGACTCATTAGCATTTCAATCATTCACAGAGAACTTGAAATTGGTTGACTCAAACTTAGACAATGGTCTTTTTACTTGGAACAACAAGAGAGGAGGGGAAGCTTAGGTGGCCTCTAGTTTAGATAGGTTCATGATATCAGAGGAACTTATGCTTATAAATAATGAAATTACAGTAAAAATTCTTCCCTTTGGAGGATCATATCACTAGCCAATTCAATCGGAAATCAAAGGTTTGAATTCTCCAAGGAATAGACCCTTCAGATTCGAAAATATTTGGCTCTCCCACCCGGATTTCTTGAGTAATATCAAAAAATGGTGGATTGAGGACTTGTAGATCCATGGATCTAAAATGTTTCTCCTGCATAAAAGACTAAAGCATATTAAGTTTAGACTCAAAGAGTGGAACAAGAAGGATTTCGGTAACATTTTTGTGAACAAAAAATCAGTGGAAACCAAAATTTAGGAATTCAACCAGGATTTGATCCATGATGGATTTAACAAAGACAAAAATGAGAAAGCTGACAAACTTCACCATGAATGGGAAAACCTATGCAAACAAGAGGAAATATTCTAGAGACAAAAATCCAGAGTGCAATGGCTCAAAGAAGGAGAGCACAACACAAGATTTTCCCATAGATCTACTATGGCCAATAGAGCATTCAACAAAATCTCGGAAATAAAGGATAAGAAGGGGGAGACTCAGAACACACATAAGGATATTGAAACGGTGCTCGTTTAGCATTTTCAAGACATTTCACAAGAAAACAATCCAGACAGGGAAAAATCAATAAAGGAAATCACAAGATATATCCTTATGCTGGTGTCTAGAGAGGACAATATTAACCTAAACAGACCAGTAACTGAAGAGGAAGTCAGCGAGGTACTCACAGAAATGTAGAATGGAAAAGCACAAGGCCCAGATGGTTTTAATGTGGATTTCTTCAAATCTTGTTGAGATATAGTCAAACTAGACATTTTAAATGTTGTAGAGGATTCTAGGGGTAGTAAAACTATCCTAAAAGCCCTCAATACCTCCTCAATCTCCCCGATACCCAAATAGGACTCAGCTCAAACAGCAAATAAGTATAGACCCATAGCTTTATGAAATGTAGTATACAAGATAATATCGAAAGTAGTGGCTAACAGACTCAAACCTCTCCTCCCTTCATTGGTGTCAGAGGAGCAATCAGGTTATGTGGAGGGTATAAAAATTTTGAACAACATTATTCAAGCCCATGAGGTGGTTCATTCTCTCACAAGCAAAAAGCAGGCTGGGATGATCATGCAACTAGATATTTCCAAAGCTTATGACAAGGTAAATTGGGTTTACATCAAAAAGGTACTCACAGCCTTTGGGTTAGATGGGTAATGGCTCTAGTAACTACTTCCAACTTTTCTATTTTGGTCAACGGCTCTCCCTCTGAGATCTTCATTCCTTCTAGAGGCCTTAGATAAGGAGACCCGCTCTCTCCCTTTCTCTTCATCCTTATTATGGAAGGACTTGGGAGGTCTATCAAGCAGGCCAAAGACATGGGAAAAATTAAGGGTCTTCAAGTAACTAAGAATGGTCAGACACTTACACACCAACAATTTGTAGATGACACCATGTTGCAAGGAATTCCCATAGTCAAAGAGGCTTCCACCTACAATCAAATCCTCAATGTTTTTGCAATGGAAAAAGGTATGGAAGTTAATCTTTCAAAATAAAAAATTTTCTTCTTAAATACTAACATTGTTATTCAAAGAAATATCTCAAGGATCCTTGACTTCCATAGGGACTCCCTCCCCTCAAAATATCTGGGAGTGCCTCTCATGGACAGACCTATGCTTAAAATTATTTGGGAACCTGTGCTAAATAAGTTGCAGGATAAAGTTAAAAAATGGACCTTCAGAGCCTTGAACTTGGCTGGAAGACTTGTTTTGACAAAGGCTGTTGTGGAATCCATCCTGATTTTCATGTTATCAGACCTTCCAAATCCCAAAGGTGTCTTAGAGCAGTTCAGGAATATTCAAAGATATTTCCTATGGGGTAAGGAGGAAACCAGGAAGAAATGGGCCCTGGTTTCCTAGGACAAAATCTGCAAACCTAAGAGCCATGGGGGTCTAGGCTTAGATGATCAGGAGATTCTTAGTAAAGTGTTAGGAGCCAAGCTTTGGTGGCGATGGGTGCAAGAACGAAAATCCCATTGGGCAAGGATTTGGAAAGAAAAATATGCCCGCTCTTGCCATACAAAGGATCTCATAAGAATGTCAGGAAACATAAAGGGCTCTCACATCTGGAACGGAGCTTGGGATAATAGAAGCATAGTGCAACAACACAGTTTCTAGGAAATCAGAGAAGGTGATCAAGCACTCTTTTGGGAGGACAAATGGCAACAAGAACCAGTGTTGTTAAAAGAGGACTTTTAAAGTCTTAAACAGGAAAAAAATTCCCAAGGGTTAAACAAAGTAAAGGATTTCTGGGATATCTCACAGGTTCAGGGAAAGTAGAGAAGATGGAGTAACATTGACTGCAGATATAACAACCTCATAACAATAGAAGCAGAGGCACTAAAAATATTACTAAAACAAAGGATGATCTTGGTAACAGAGGGACACGATCAATTGAGATGGGATAACAACAATAAAGGTACCTTTAATCTCAAGGAGGCAAATAATATTCTCCTTGGGCTGGAGTCTAGTGTTCCAGAAAAAGCCTGGTAGTAACTCTAGAAATACCAAGGATGGATGAAGATCGAGCGTTTTATGTGGCTAGTTCTGTTATCAATTAGATTTTCCTAGAAGTTGTAAGAAAGGGAAAGGGGTCCGAGGTAACCACAAACCAATCTTTTAAATACAGAATCTAGCCAATCTATATCCAGAGAGGACCCTCTCTTTAAGTTTTAACTTTGTTTTGAAAGATATTAGGCTAGTTATGAGGTTTAGGAGTTTTGTTTGAGTTTGGGTGGTGAGATTCAATAGCAGAGGGGTAGGACTGACTAGTTTAGGCCATTGGGCGGATGGAGTCAGAAAAGATGGCTTAATTGGACTTGGTTTCTTAACAAAGGATGGTTCCATAGGGCAAGATGGTCAAACAGGGAACAAATAAAGACTTGGAATAAATGGAATGGTTTCAAAATGGGTGAAGGGCATTTAAGAATCCTTCAGCCTATTTAATGAGGGAATGTGAATGATTACTAATAAAGCACAGTTAAGTATTCTTTAATAAATAATCATAATGAAATAACTAGAAAACAAGAGCAATTAAGATTTCACTGTTTATCCTAATTCATAAGAAAACATAGGGAATAATAACAATTGAAAATAGAGTGCAATTAAGCATATTCTGAATTA
>APFE031226199.1:36405-143093 GCA_000404065.3 Pinus taeda | reverse complement strand
GGGGTTTGGGGTAGCGCCCCAAGAAATTTTGTTTTGGACCCTATATTAGGTTGGGTGAGCCTACCTATGGTTTTCAGTCCATGGTATTGGATGCTTCGGCATGTATAAATATGTATTGTAACATTGAAAGGAAAATAATAAAAAATCAAGCTGGTAGTCCCAGTTTTGGGATCCAGTGGGAAATCTCTATGTATATGTGTTTTATGTGTTATGCTCTCGCATTTTCATTTTTCCTGTGATTTAGAATTCGTATGCAAGTAAGTTCTGTATGGGGTTAAAACCTACATTTTTCAGTAACATTGAGGAGGAAGCATGTTGAGAGCCTGCCATCATCAATTGAATGTATTAAGAAATCATACATTCCAAAACCTATTTTTCATGTGCTGGAAGAAACTATTGACATGCAAAGTTTTATTTTGGGATCACATGGTGAGGAGAAATGCATTGAAGAACTTAATGACATTAACTTCCAGCATCAATTTCATATCAGAAAAATTGATGGAAAAACAGTGATATGGGGCAAGAAGTATTCAACTATTGCAGAATGGGGGTGATCATCAGGTTTAGCATTTTTAAAGTTCATTCCAGATCATCTAATCTTTGCATCAAAGATAATATTATTACAATCAAATGTTGAACTCCATAATGCATGAAGGTATAATAGAGAGATAAATTATTCTGAATGCCTGGAAGAAATAAAAAGATGTATTAGAGATACATATGAGTACTTTGATGTTGTTGATTTAGTTTGGCGGGAGTCTTTTTTCAATGATCAAAGTGATATCATTTCAATACCAAGAAATTAATATACACTTTTGAAGACTCCATTTATTTGGCCTCAAAATATGCCAAATGAACATGAGGAAAGACACATTGTTGAACAACAATAATCTCAAGGCATTATTAATTCTCAACAGGAAGAGGAAAGAGAAATCAATATTGGTTCTAGAAGATCATGTGCACAACATGAAGCCATGGAAGACCTTTACACGGGTTTCTTGCATGATGTTAAGGAGGGTTGCATGATAGAAGTATTAGCAGATGGAGATCCACTTGGCTATCCATTTTGGGTTGCAAAGGCTATAAAAGTCATTAAAGAAAATGAAGATATTACAGTTGCTAAGATACATTGGTATGCGACAAATACCCACCCATTCAATGGTGTGTACAAGCCAAATATGGTATTTGATAAATAAATTCGCAGAAAGAGAAAGAGAAATGGTAAAAATATAAATCATCATCGCATAGACCTCTTAAAATTGGAAGATGTTGACATACTTTTCTATGACTTCAATTTAACAAAGAGAGGAACTCTTCACTTCAAGGCCATATATATTTTGAAGAAGTTGCTACCAGAAGGAACAATGTTGAGATGGGAGTCTATTGAACCTAGTCGTAGATCTAGAAGACGTTTGAAACCTGAAATGGTGGGCATGCATCTTGACTGAGATGGGGCTTTAGTTGATGAAAGAGAAGAATATGGATCATCTTCATTTGCATCCATTCATTCATCTGAAGGGGTAGATTTTGATGGTGTTCTAGATCCTATGGATGATTTTGAATAAATGTCTAAGACATTTTATGTAAATGATGTTTGCATGGTAACTTGAAATAAATATTTTGACTTCCATATTATCTTACATGAAGTTATGAGTCATTTCTATGTTTGTTGGATTAATGTTTTAATTAAAAGAAATTGACGTCTTTAGAGATGTTTGCATGGTAACTTGAAATAAATATTTTGATTTCCATATGATCATACATGAAGTTATGGGTCATTTCTATGTTTTTGGATTATATGCTTTAATGTATGTGATATTCAATCTACGAAAGTTGATATTTTGATTAAAAGTAAATAAATATTAGAAATTAATGTTGATTTTTTAAATTATACAGTGATATTGCCATGATATTACTTATTGTTATCATTTGGTATAAGATAGTTTTAAAATTGTTGAAATTTTAATACCTCATTAAAAGGGACACTTCATTTTGATGGTTGATTTTTAGGTTTTTGTTGCAATAGGATAAGTTGTCTTAGGCTAAAATTTGAAAAGAGCTATAGTTTTAGCCTTTGAAATAAAAAATACTCTTGGAATAATGAATCTTTCATTTACTTGTTCATTTTTAAAAATTGTTTAGTCATATAATTTGTCCATAATTTCATGGTTGAAATATGTTAAAAACTGAAGGTTTTTAATTACAAGGTTGAAAATTTGTCAAAATCTTAAGGTTTTTCTGAATTATGATATTTTATCTTTAATACTATGGTTGGAAACAATTACAATTTCAAGGTTTTTTAGAGTCAAGATATTTTATCTTTAACAACATGGATGGAAATTGTTAGAATTATCAGGATTTGAGACACGATATTTTTCCTTTAACATCATGTCCGAGAATTGTTGGAATTTTATAGTTTTTCAAAGTCTGGATATTTTATCTTTAACTCCATTGCTAAAAAATGTCAAAATTGTAACCCGTTTTTTTTTTTGTTATTCCAGAATCAACGCTTATTTTTTAAGGGTGTTTTTTTCATCCATTTTGCAAAAGAAAAAATGGTTTTACTTCTATTTAAAAAAAAGGTTGAAAATTTACCCTCTAAAAACATTGTTCTGGCATACACAATTTCATTTTTGGGTCGTTTTTTCATGTTTTTTGGGGGTTTTTGGGCTAGAGTACCCGTTTTGAGGTAATAATTCCCATTTGATCAGTAACTATGTTTGAAGTAGAGGAGTGAGTTGGAATGATTATGTGTAATGGCCCACTCACTTTCCTTGCTTTCCTAATGGGTACATGATTTATCACCAACATTTGATGCATAGTTTTCATAAAATCCATTAACCACTTCTGAGGGGTCCACATGGTGGTTTGTGAAAAGTGGAGGGGATGTGTTGGAATGAATCATGGTTGTTGATTTGGAGATGGGTTGTTTAGGCATCCAAGATTTCGATGGGTCCTCATCCTGTAACTTTCGATTGATTTAACCTATCAGAAATCGTTTGATTCCTTAGGTTGATTCTAATGAACGACGATACGACCCCAAAATTGCGCACAATTTAATTTCCAATTTATAAAAGTTTTAAACCCATGTTTATAGAGTTTAAGGTTGTGCTTTAAAATGTGAAATATTAGGCTTGCATACAAAATATAGATAAAACTTTTGAAAAAGCACTGTTAATATAAACATTTCCTAGTCCTACATCCAAGTCTTATATCTATATATATATATATATATATATATATATATATATAGTATATATATAATATATATATATATATATATATATATATAGATATTGTAGGAAAAGTAAAGAGTAACCTTTGACTACAAAACCTTGCATTAAATAACTAGGGTCCTTGAATTCTTTACCCTTCCAACTCTTCATACTTATTGTTACACAGTATTTTGTCATATCGCATGTTCACTTCTCGTGTCGTATCTCGAAGTGCCAAAACATTGACTACTGTGCAACATATCCATCATGATATACAAACCAAAACCTCCATGAAGAATCAAAGGAAAATTTCCTTGAATCCCTTCTGTAGAAGGTTTCCTAAGAACCTAATTTTTAGCATCAATGAATTTTTCTCCACTGCCTGCCCATGTTGATGGAAGGTTGCTGATTTATACACTTGCATTGTCATCGCGGGTTTTCATAGGAAAACTTGTGTTGAACCTCTTCTAGTAGGCTTTCCCAAACTAGACGAAAATCTTCGCTCACTAGAACCTTCAGGAACATTGAGCTAGATATTATTTGTTGTTGATATGGTTGAGCTCTCTCATTTGGGCCTCTTAATCTTATCATCATGGGCTTTTCCATTGAGATGTGGACCTTCCTCGCTCTTTTGTGGATCCCTAACTCCCTCTCCCTTCCTATAAATTCACTCCCTTCCATCCCCAAATGGTTGGTCATTGATTGTTGCATCCTTATGCTGAGATTATGCTTACATTCTACCCATTCTAGCTTATGGAAGGAGTGCTTGAAGAGTCTTTTATTAGACTTGGACATCCACCAAAAGGAGGGCTCCAACATCAAGGCATATGTTGTATTATTCCCCTTTTAGTTTCTTAATATATACATATGATGTTCAATTTCCATAATTGTGTAAATGTTTACACTATTAGCTTAATGTTCCTTGATCTGTTAAGTAGTTTACATTTGATGTATGTTATATATGCTCTCGTATCTTGCATAGTAATTTGATCTTCATTGCAGGTTTTTGGACATGAAGAACAACTAAGGAGTGAGACCTGGAGTGAAATACTCAAAGCCATCTCTAAGGATCGGGCGATTAGCATCAGAACGAGTTAGGTTCCTCCTTCTTCCTGCATTTGTCAAGCATAAGTTAGATTGTTTGGTTTGTTGCTAGACCCACTCATTGGGCTAGAGGGATTTCCTTTGTACGCAGAGGGGATTTTCCTTCACAAAAAAATGGAAACTCCACTGGGGAAGCTACAGAATGTTCATCCTCCTTTCTCAACTGATCTCCTGATCAGTTTGATCGACCATCATGTTCTCAATTAGTTTGGGTTGATATAGGTATGAAAAATCATTGGTTGTTGTCTTAGAGTGCTTAGCCTGGAAGTATTTTTGAAATTCTTTTTATTTTTTGATATTTTCCTCAACCAGTGTGTTTTTTGATCTTACAGTTGCACTGTTAGCGCACTTTTTCTTAAAACAGTTGCACTTATCCCCTGTTCAGTGCCCATTTCATCTTAACATCCACCCTGATCCCTGAGATTGGAAAAAATATAGGGTTTCTCTGTCAAACCTTAGTGTGTTTGAGCCCATAAGACCCTGTTTTATCCTACATGACTGGTTTTTGTTGATGTTTTTATTGATTACCTTATTTTATTAGTAAATCCTTACTCCTTTGAAATTTCAAGTGTTTAAGTACAATTGGATTGATTTTAGGGTTTATAGGTCGATTGATTGTCTCTTGTAGCTTGTGAGTGTCTTTGAGTCTCTGGTTTGTTGAATGATTAGGTTTGTTCATCTGGTAAAATCACTTGAAGCATTGACTTACATTGGTTTCGGTTTGCCTTGCGCAAAGTTGTTTTTCATGTGTATTAGGTCATCTTGCCTTTGAAATCCATCTTTGTCATTTATCAAACATAGATTACATTTTTTGGTTTGCAAACTGAAATGAGTATATTTATTTATCTATTTGAAAGAGAAAGTGAAAGACTTTTTCATTGATTACTTTGGATTTGGTCTTACTTCGATTGATGCCTTGTTTGCATTTAGGAGTAATTTGGATCCAAATATTAATTTTTGCTTTAGTTGAAGCTTAGTTTCATATAGACATCTAAAAATAAAAGAGCATCATATAAGTAATCATGCATCTTAGTGAAGTGAAGATCATTTTTTGCCTTCAATAGATTGCATATTCATTAGTGAAAGTGAAGTTTAGTTTTGCTCTTGCATTTTGCATTTGGAACAGCTAGTGGAGGCATATTGTTTGATGCATTAATTTCTTGAACTCTCTTCCCTTGTTAGTATAGATTTCATTAAAATGAAAGGTTTCCTTTTTCTCATATAGTTGCATACTAAGATTCAAGTGAAATCGTTTGAGCCCAAAATTGAAACCTAAGTCAAGAAAAACTTTAAAATTTACTGAATTAACCTAAGGAGCATTTGTAACTTAATGCAAACATTTAGAGGTATAGGATAGAGACATGTTTTGGCATCTATAAACCTAGTAGTTGTCATTAACTACATGCATTGTATCTCGGCGGTGAAATCCCATTCTAGTACGAAAGTATATCGAAGGTTCTCTAGTAATCTAGGCTATATCGAATGCACTCTAGTATGGCAAGAATATCAAAGTGCTTTCATCGAATGGTTATGCATTAGACAGTGCTAACATAGATTTGTGCTCCCTATACCATCAAGTATCTATTGGGAGACCCCACTAGGTTTCTATCCTTTAGCCACATGTAACAGAGTCAATCGCCTTGTAAATGTGATACACCGAACACAACATTTGGGGAGATCGACCATCGTACGTTAAGTCCTTGGTTTTGGCTAAGGTGTATATAACAGTTCACGAATACTTCGTAAACCCTCTTTCCTAGTACACCCTCTTTGATTTATTTCTTGTTTTTAAGCTCTAAAATTTAACTACCCAAGATAGCATGACTTACCTATGCAGTTATTCTTGGCCTCATATTGCTTGATTAATAGTAAATTTTAATTGTAGGCTCAAATCAACCACCCCCCTTTTTTTTTTTGAGAAAAGGTCATCATGGTTGGACCACCAGGTTCACCTTACATTTCCCCTTCATCATCTGACAATGAAGGGTCATCACAACGAGTTCGTCTTAATCTTTCACAATCACTTGAAGCCAAAGGTCTCGAACTTAGAATTGTCTCAAGTATCCAACCCCTTTCTTCTCGTCCTCCACCTCAAGACTCATCATAATGTTAGTAATATGATCTAAAAACCCCTAAGAGTCTACAAAGGTTTGTTTTATTCCCTCCAAATACATGTTTTGATCCACTGGTTATATCTTCTCAACAACCTTATAGTCCATACGATAATCCTGGTATACCTTTGGAGTTATCTCCATGGTCATCTCAGATTCCTCCTCGCCAATTGTTTCCACCCATGGCTTCAGAAGGTGAGTTTTTGGCCTCTTCTCAAGGTCCTCCAGAAGTATCAGCTACTCGTACTCCTGGTGTTGATAATGATTTGAATACGACTTTCAACCTGAAGGTTATCCATACGTGGGAAGTGTTGCATCTCCACCACCCCCTGAAAGCAATGAGCCTTTGTTTCAAGCTGGTTATACATCTTTGGCTCAATTAGTTTCAAGTACTCCAAGTACGTCTTCACTTTATCACAACCCCATTTGGTCACCAGGTTCCATGCCTACTTCTGGTCCGTTTATTTCAAACATGGCCTCTCAAATTCCTGTACATGACTGCAATTTTGTCAGTTCCTATCCAACCAACAACTACGGTTGGGGAAAGTAATGTCCCTATTAGTTCTCAAGGTCCTCCATTAAGTGGAAAATATGTGCCACCACCTATCCCACCGCATGGGGGACAACTGCCACCTCTGCCTTATGTACCTCCTTTTTCAGGTGGAGCTTATGTGAGTGCACCTCAAACTCACGCTACTGGAGCTAGTCAAAATGTTGGCAGTGTACCTTATCCTAGTGGATCATCAATTCCATATGGGTCAGGACATATCCCATATCAACAGCCTCTTTCAGCTCAGATACCCTACCAGCAACTGTATGGATCTTAATAGCCTCAAAATCCACCCTTTACTCATGGGAAGGTACCCAAATGTAGCCTGGTTCAAATCCCTCATTTGGGGCATCTGGTCAAATTCAAGTTGAAACATATCAGTACCAACTTGGAACTCAACAAATTCCCCAAGGAACTTACCAACAATAGCAACCTTATGTACAACAACAATCGTTTGTACAACAAGGACCTTATGCACAACAAGGTCCTTATCAACAACCATTGTAGCAGCAAGGACAACCCTTGCAACAAAAAAAATGAACCTTTATATCAACAAGGTCAACCCTTACAACCACAAGGTCAATCCCTGCAGCACCAATGCCAACAGTGGCAACAAAAACTTTATAATCCATATGTTGCGCAAATTGTTTATCCACCTTATGGTTCTCAACGGCCTATGGCAGATCAGTATCAACCTTACCCTGGTCAAAACCCACCTTTGCATGGTCAGAATACCCCTCAGTGGGTAAAATATCAAGCTCCTTATGGTAAAAATCCACCACTTTGGGGATAGAACCCATACGAACAAGGATGGAATCCATAATTTGGGCCTTATCAAAGGCCTCCCATGCCTTTCAACCCATAATTTCCATTTCTAGCAACGTTGGAATTGTCGTATGTGTCAAGGCTCACTAAAGATCCAATTCTTCATTCACCTTATTGGCCTCCAGTTCCCACTAAGATTCTTGTCGATTGTCTGAAATTCGAAGGAAAGTCTGGAGACCCCCAGACCCACATTATGACTTACCATTTATGGTTTTCATCCAATTCCTAGGTTGAAGACTCTGTTCGCCTATGTCTTTTCCAGCGAACCCTGACGGATGCTTCCATGAAATGGTACACTGAGTTACCTCGAGGTGCCTATCAATACTTCAATTCTTTAGCAATGGTCTTCCTTACTCACTTCCAATTACTAGTTCATTATGAAACTGGTGCCCATCTTCCTACGTATTTGAAATAGAATATTTCTAACCACATCTCTAATCATATCCATGAATGGATACGTTGGCATCACCTTATCAAGTTTGATATACCTGATGAGTTGTTAACTGAATGGTTTACCAAATCATTTGTTAACAAAATTTCCAAGGACATAGATATGGGATGTTATGTAACCGAAGATCAAGTCGTTGCCCATGCCCAACATTTAGATTTGGTGTATTCCCAATCCGACACGTTGTATGATCTTTTACATGATGGTCTGAGACCATCTACGAATCTAACGTATTCTAAGCCTCTGGATGTACCACCTGTTGATGGTATCATTGGATCAGTGACTCAAACTTCCAGTAAATCTTCTTTGAAGAAAAAATTCATTTCAAATCCTACATCCAATCCTCCTTTGAATCCCTCTCCAAATCCTGGTAAAACCTATGAGGTTAATTTTGTTCAGTCTACTACGGCAAAAAAATCCTCTAAAGGTAAAAAGAAGGATAAAGGAAAAGAAAAATCTGATACCCCAAAATAGGATCCTCCAAATTTGTCCGCCGATGATGCATCTAAACATAAGCCCAAATATTCTTGACTCATTTGTGAGGAATATCACTATACCAAGGATTTTCCCTATCGTATGGAAGTTAGTCACTTGTTAATAGGCACTAAAGGGACATAGGTTGCGTTGAAATAACCTTTCCCATCACAATAGACCCAATTGGTAGAACAATCACAATCTTCTACATCTTCAGGTTCTTAGGTTTACATGAGTGGAATAGTGCCTATTTTTGTTGCCACTCGGTGAAAAGACTATCAAACTCCTCAAAAGTAGACTCTAGAGAAATAAGTTACTGATACACCTTCTACTTCTACTCCGCCCATTTTCGGTCCTCTTCATATTGAAAGACATAGTAATGACTAGGTTATCTGACCGCCTCCCAAGGGTGTTCTTCGAAAATCATCTTACAATTTGAATGCGCGATCTTCCCAACATTACAATATTGTCAAAGATTTAACTCTAGTGCCTTCGGTGATTTGAATTGTATTAATTTTGACTTGGAAAATCATGTTCCTCGTCTTCCCCATCAACTTGTGTTCTTGATCCAATTCATTATAAAAGGGAAGGCGATTCATTAGACTGTGATTGATGAGGGTGCTTCCACCTGCATCATGTCTATTTCATCCTAGAAAGCTATTGGTTTTCTGCCTCTCAACCAGTCTTCGAACACCTTAGAAGCCTTTGATGGTAGAGTATCTCATCCTTGTGGTATTCTCATGAGTTTTCCCATCACGTTGGAAGGGAAAACTATGGAATTAGAAGTAGAAGTCATGGATGTGAATTTGAATTATAACCTTGTACTTGGACGAAGTTAGACTCATGCTATGTTGTGTGTGGTTTATTCTTTGTTTGACGTGCTTCTTTTTCCTCATGAAGGGAAAATAGTCATCGTTGATCAATTAGCCTTTTTCTCTTTCGGTTCTTCGAATGACAACATGCCATATGTGGGAAATACTGACATTCCTTATGAGAGCGTTAGGGAAGGTATTTTTAAAGAATCTACTCTTATGGAAACTTTTTCCCTCCCACCTTCTCATGTCACTTCTGTCAACATGATCTCTACTTCTTATGATCCTTGAAACGTTCCTTCTCCCGATCAGGTTGAACCTTTTGGCAATTTTATGCCACTCAACCCAGTAGAACAATCTTATCAAGTTGTTGTTTTGGATTTGGAAACTGCTTCTGAAAGTCATACTACTCTTAGTATGCATCTAGATGCATATTCATAGTCTCCTTGTCTTGGTTCTTGGGATTCTCTAGATCCCTTGAATGAGACATTTCCCACTGATGAGAATATCACTGAGGTTATGTCTCTTGATGAAAATCCCTGTAATGATGCTCATCATCGTTCCTCACTTCTCCTGAGTATTGGAGAGATTTCATTGTGTCTAGATACCTTTGTTTCCTGTACACTTACCCATTCACTTCAAACACCCATCTTGGTGCATGAAGTTTTGTCTGAGGGAAACATAGGGAACATTACTGCTAACTTTCCCACTGACTTTTCGGTCCAACCTGAATTTGTCAAAATATTTCAACTAGAGGCATCTTTTTCTTGCCATGATATTGAGATTTTATTGCCTTATTTCATGACATCTTCTCACCGAGTCTTTACCATTTTCCCATTATCGCAATGGGGCATTCATCCTATGACTCATAACCCTCACTCGCTTGGGGGGCATGAGGCCATTGTCATTTATTCGTGTTATTCCACTATTTGGCCAAGTCAATGCATACACGTCATGTCAATGGTGAAACTACGGTTTTCTTCTCTGTTGATTGATTACCCAAGTCCACAAATGGGCTCCATCTAAAAAAAATTACATGTTTTCCATGTAAATACTTATGTACATTAGTTTGTTTTCATTAGTGTGCAGTGTGTTTTTGGTGTGTAGTTTTCTTTTGCAAACCTTTTCCTCTGCTTACCCCGTGCTCTACTTGGTTTGCAGATGTCATCTAACCATTTTGTCGGTTTTGATGATGGTGCTTGTTGTATTACACGGAATCTATCTTCCACTGCATGGGCAATCTATGATCCTAATGATGAGTTAGTGAATTTACAAGGTATATGTTTAGGTTGGATGGCTAATAACATTTCCAAATATAGTGAGGTCATCGAACTTTTGTCAGAAGCTATCGCTCTTGGCATTAGAGAGTTAATTGTAAAACTTGATTCACAACTCATTGTGCTACAGCTTAATGGACAATATTTAGTTATAAACCCTCAAATTTTGAGAATTTATTTGCGAGTTTGCTTATTGGAACGAGAATTTGATTTTACTACTTATCATCACATTCCAAGATGCATGAACACATTAACATATGCATTGGCTAATTATGTGTTATATAGACATATGCGAAACTTGTAAATCATAAAACATCACATATCATATATGGTAAACAGGAAAACACACACACACACACACACATATATATATAGCATCCCCAAGGGTTAGCTCAACTGGTTGAGTCCCTGTTGTTAAGTACCTCGCCAATCGGGAGGTTACAAGGTCAATTCTCCTCAACGCCCTTAGCGTTAGGCTCTGCTAGTCTAGGCGACGGGCTTTAAAAGATCCTCTTCAGGGTTGATTTTCCCAAATTTTCCTATGGGAAAATATGTATATAGCGAGTGTTTGCAAAAGTCTAGTTTGCAACATCAAAATAACAAAATTTGTGTTCTGAGACACATGGCTTTATAAGCCTATATAGTGCAGAAAGTAAACTAGAAGTTGGTTCTTCACCCACATGGTGCTCATGATAGCATGGGACATCCCTAATGACTCGTCCCAGCAGCTGACGTAGTCTAGCAGAGATCCCTACTGTGTGCCTCTGGTAGCATAATGGCACCTCATCGATCAAGGCATACTCTAGAATCCCCCCGATTAAGCTTTCCAGTTTGTGCTCTACCTCGACGATGGGGTCCTTCTCCCTCTACATATAGAAGAGAATCCTTTATTTGATGTGCCACTGGCCTAGCTATTGGAGAAATCCCTAGATGTCTCTTTGGTCCAACATCTACATGACATTACAAGTTAAATCTCAGTACACATATACAAAAAAAATGATAAAAACTTCAAAAATAGTTTTGTACCTAAATTAGTCCACCGTACCCCTAGAGGGAGTGGAAGATATGGATCTCCTCAGAAATTCATCCTTGCATACACCCAATCATTGACCATGATTTGTTGTTGACACAACCATCTAAAAAATGTTGGAGGGAATGACATTTGTTGACCACCCCCATGTCGCAGCATCAACTCTCCCCATCTGAGAAATCATGGATCTCTGAGCACTGGAAGATCCACTTCCAACCACTGATAGTGAAACAATGACACATGTTCCAAGATGAACATCATGAGAATAGATCTGAAACCAAATTATTTCAGATTTCCCTTCTTTCACTTTGTTAGTTGGCGCTTCATGCACACTAACAAACCTTCACACCAGTTGAAAACCGTGGGATTGAGGCACTCGATCGTATAATAGAAATGAGACTTTGACACCTCATGCCATCCTTGTGCCCCAGCTATTCTAGCCATGGTGTGTAGGATTGTTTGCAGTGGGAAGTTGGTAAGAGTCTTTATGTTAATCTTCCCACTGTTACCCGTTTTGGCTCCTACACAATGCCTCACAATGAACATATCTATGCTCTCTCCTTCAGTGCATGATCAAGATAATTGCACCTGTTTTCCCTTTATGGACAACCCATTAATGAAGTAAATTCCGACGACCTCTATTTTGAGCTTTTGATCCATGAACATGAATAGTTGGCGATCTACATCCCACCAACTGATTAAGTTCTGCAATAAGTCATGCTGTGCTATGATCCTGGGAATCATGAAGAACTTGAGAAATCCACATGCTCGAAGGGCATCAATACAGTCTTCATCCTACATGTCATGATGGTCTTCAGCTTCATGACCGCTCTCTTTCCATTCAATCACCATTTTGGACTAGTTTTCCTGCAAAACATCAACAAACCAACATTTCATGAGCATCCATGGAGAGAAAAATCAACATTAACTATTTTTCACGGAATGTTTCACTTTAATATTTTTACCTTAGTGCCAACGTGTCTTTTTAGGAATTGTTTAGCACTACCAGCATGACTCCGATGGATGAAACTTGCGCTAGTCACCCATAATGTAAAATTTTTTAAAATATTCCTTACAACCTATTCTATGGATGAAAATTCATAAAATGACTACCAAAATGAAGGGAAAGGATAGACCTATTACCTTTAACAAGTGACTTGACAAATGGTGTCCCAGATTGCTCGTGCTTCTTTCTTGAAAATCGAGGTAAAATGAGGTAAAAATTCTCTAACAATTGAAAATTGGTAAAATGGTAAAAATGACTTACTTTTTTCCCTATTTATAGTTTTTAAATAATATTTTTACCAAATTAGGGCATATTTCACTCATTTTTTAATCTTTTTCCTCAAAATCAGCTTCCTTGTGTAGCGACAAGTCATATGTTCTCAGTAACAATAATTTGTCTTGATTCATTCAACAAGTTTTATTTTATCAATTTTTCAGACTCGTAAAAAATAAATGAAAAAGTGACCCCTTGGAGTCATCTTTAAGCTCTTTTTTGACTCTCGAAAAATGAAAAAATCGTTGAGTACTTGTCGTTTCAAACTCGTAAAAGTAATCAAATGGCGTCTACTTAGTATAGTTTAACCCTTTTCTAGACTGAGATGGAATATTGTACGAAAAAGGAATACCTTACTCGAACACGGCGAAGAGGTTATCTTGAATATTTTTTTCTACCTTTTTGGGTTCAAGAGATGATTTACGAAAAGGGACCTTTGGAGTTTTTTTTCTTCTTTTTCAAACTCTCTAAACATGAAAAATATGTCGATTTTCACCTCTATCAGACTCGTAAAACTAAAATGATGTAGGACTTGTCGCCATGACAAGACTGAGTTCCTCCTTAGAGCTCGTAAAACTTACTATGATGGATTCATCCAAAGGGTGAACTTATATGGAAAGCATATGATATCCCCTTCAATCTTGCGATAAAAAATGTATGGGGCACTCGCCAAAAATGGTGGGGGAAAAAGTAAAATTGTTCATATTTTATATCATGTAAAGGCAACATATCACCCTTGAACATGACACTCATATGTTACTCATGTTGGGTTTGGGACTTGCCTTCCTGGGTTTTGGGAATCCATTTTACGTCTCATCTAATCATACCATTCCATCATCATGACCTCTGATCCTATGTTGATTCAAATGCTGCCAAATTCTGGAGTTGTGCCACCGATATGTTCAACAGAAGTCCTATTTGCTAGACTTTCCTGTACATTGTCTAACTTTTTGCCACAGTCCTGGAGCACACTTATCTACTCTACTACATTCTTTTTTTCATGTCGATGATGTGGGATTCATTATGGCCCTCCTTTGATAGATCACTTCTTGTCGACTTCAGCTCATTATCCAGGAAAATGATCTAGAAACTCCCTTCCAATACCTTAGAGCTTGCATGCCTTAATGGAAAATTCTTCGCATTCAGCGACAATTTTACACCATTGACCTTCGATCAGATGATTCCACAGGTGTTCAATTTCAGTTCCGCTATTCACAGTCATGGATTGTGCTAATTGTACCTTGAGAGCCATTGTCATTATTGGTGGTTTCTCTCGTACCTATTAACGGTTCACATCATTGACCGATAATCAGGTGGTTTTCTATCATGTTCGACTTCAACACATTTATTCACGTGTTAGAATTCGTACATTGATCAGGTAGAGATAGAGTACAAGACCCTGGATTTTGTCTGATAGAATCCAGGTTGCATGGAGTTATGAGTCATTCATGATTGTACACATATTTCCTCTAGACGGATGGTTGCTACCATACCATGGGTCCATATTCATGATCCTTTCTATTCAGATGGCTACGACCATGTGGTGCAGGTAAATTCTCAGTGCAGACACAAACAATTCCCCTAGCCTAAGAAAGCGAGTCCAGCCACAAACAAACAATCTATGGAAAATCTCCTTAATCTAGAATCAGTTAAGTGTTGAAGTTTCTAAGTTTACTTAGTTAGAAACCCTCCATGCACTTTATTTGATTTACTCCGACCTACTTGTTATTTTACTTAACAAGTTATTTACAATGTAAATACTGAAAAATAAACACTAGTGCATGCTTAACATATTACAGATCAACAACTAAAGGAAAAAGAAACAATCACACCATATGACACCATACTTTTTTGGACCAATGCCCCGGGAAAACCCCAATGTGGGAAAATCGGTGCAGTTATCTGAGGGTTTTCTTATTAAGCAATATCATAGTACAATCTAGGTGCCAAAATTGGCCTACCCAATAGATAATTTCCTTGGCAGTAATACCTCTCAGTTTGAGACAAATCTCTTGGCCGAAACCCCGAATAATCCTTCTAGCAGCTCTTCAGCACCAATCCACCCCAGAAACCCCAGCGTCAGCCTTTTCTGGACTGCACCAGCCGCTCTCTACCTAGTGTTGGCCTTATGTCACCCTGGATGGGTCTGCGTCAGCCTTAGGAGGCCCTGCATCAGCCCTTTGGCCCTTTGCGTCAGCAACGCTGGCCTCTTTGAGGGCCTGCGTAGACCCTGGCTGCCTATGCATGGCCCTATGTGAGCTCTGGCTGGCTCTATGTCACTCTCCCCGGCTACTGCACTACACTCTCAGCATTATCTCTTCCTCTCTATCTCTCTATACTCAATTCCCCTTAGCTCCAACTCCCGATCACTAATTCAATCTCTCTTAGCAAACCCCGCTCTAGAGAATAGAATGACTGATCACTCTGGTGTATTCTCCAAGTGACCCTCAAGCCTCCTCTTATAGTTTTCATGTTGACATATCAACGGCTGAGATTAAGTCCCTATACAATGGCTAAGATTAGATCTGGATTGATCCATGTCTTTTGGACCATTATAAAATAGTTTCATATTAATACACATTAATATTTTATTTTCCGTAAGTTTAGCTAAGGGACTCCATTAAAAATATTAATTATTTTAATATCTCCTGAACTGTTTAAAATCTTCCCAAACCCTTTCTGTGTATTGGAGATCTCATGTGCCCCAACCTCTCCACCAAATTTCGTGGCTAGAGCACATCCTATGCTACCCTAAATCAACACTTACTCTCAGTGAAGATTGTGCTCTAGCAATACTCATCACTGAGTATTACTCTGATCATATGGCATCGGTCCATGTGCCGATGCTAGGCCTGTTGCCCACCATACTCTGCATTGTTGTATCTTGTACTGCCACCCATGGTTCTGCCACTACCACTACTACATCTGTGTGACAGCTCCCTCTGCATCCATGTTGTTGTTGGTCCTTTCTCCCAGCACTGCATCTGCACTGCACCTCCTCTCATCATGTTGCATCGTGTTGCCCACTATTGCACTAAAACTCAGTTACTGAGAAGTAAGTAACTGATCTCCCAATTTGACCTCTCCATTGGGCTAGAGACACCCATTGATGTTGAAGCTCCCTCTGCCGCTGACAACTGCTCCCTCTCTGACCTCTGCGTTGCTGCAAAACTCCCTGCATCTCGCACCATTGCACACCTCTCTGTGCCATCCTACACTAGTGTAACAATCCCGTGCCTCTCGCATTGTTGCAACCTTCTAGCCTCATGTTTTCCTGGGACTCCTGCACCGTAGCTCTCTCTGTCATTCCATCCGCATCCATCTCTACCTGACTTAGCCAATCCTACTAATCCTCTTCGGGGCTCCCGTAGCAAGGTCTAATCCAAGAGGTGGGGTACCTCAAGGATCCCGCCCCTCGTCGCTTGTAGTTTGCCTTACTACAACTCAATGTCTCCCCACTTTTGCTCAAGTGGTTCATGTGCACTCATGGCACAGTCATCGTCTGTCAAAACTTCCTTTTACACCCTTTCTGGCACTGCCTTAGTCTCGGAAGACTCTCCCTTACTCTTCTTCCTTGGACATTAGGTATCATAATGACCTAGCTTCCCAAAGTGGAAGCACTTGATCTTGGAGAGATCCTTCTTCTTCCACTTTTCCCGCTTTCCCTCAGATGCTAGGGCAACATCTTCCTCCTCCTATTTTACTTTGATATCCTTGTTGTTGCTACCCATTTTCGAATGCCGTCTAATCTCTTCCTAGAGAAGAACCGCCCACATCTCGTACCAATGAGGGAGAGTCCCTCTGCCTAGTATACTCTAGAAAAATACCTCCAAGTCTTGTGAGACAACATTCAGGGATGTCCTCTCCATAAACTCTTGATCCGACATGGCTTCTATAGCAGTCAACTGATCTCGGATCTCATTCAGTCCTCTGAGGAAGGTGTCAATCGGTTCTCCCTTCTTCATCTGATATGACCTCAACTGATTCTCAAGTAACATTATTCTCTACACAGAAGTATGCTTATACGATTTCTTGAGAGCCTCCCACATCTCATATGTCATTTTCTTCTTGGCAATGTGTGGTACTACATGATCCTTGACCCCGTCAAGGATGATGCTCTTGGCCCTCACCATTGCCTCCTCATACTTTTCATTATCATTGGGGTTAATTGGGATAGCTATTACCTTCAAGGCAAAGTTCTTGACACGATTTCTGTCAAGTACAGATAATATTCTTGCCTTCTAGACTATGAATTTCGATGCTTCGTCTAGTCTATCCTAGTTTCTTACTCTGTGTAGTGCCATGATGCTCTTCTACTTCCCTCCTGGAAGTTCTCTATTCGACTCCTCCAAGTCTCTACTTCCTGTCTGGAAGTTCTCTTCTAGACTCCCTCTGAGTCCTAATTTCCCTCTTAGAAATCCTTTTGTCGTTCTCAAGATTCCCCCTACTCTGATCGTCTTGTGCAACTGCACCACCGATCTGGGTTCCTCGGCTAGAAACCCTTGGCATCAACTCCCTCCTCTTGGCCTTGCTCTGTCAGGTGTTCTGACTACAATACCTCACCATCTCCACTCTACAATATTCCCACAGCCTTCAAAACTCTAGCAACCTGAAGGTGAGAGCTACTAGGCTCTGCGCAATCCTGGCACCTACAACCCGACCCCCTCAGCCAATTGCGTCAACCCTCCCAGCTTCCGAATGGCTCTGCGTGAGGATCCCTTTGCCTTCCTTAGCCTCTACGCTACCTCTTCCCGGCTCACCCTTGATGAGGCAGGCACTGTGTCACCCTTCCTTGTTGCTGCTCTGCCATAAACAACTTCTGTCACCTTGGGACAGTTGTTTTCTGCTACTATTTCTCTGCCCGACTGATGTCCTTGGTCCTCCTGTGATCTGAAATCACCCTCTGATACCATGTTGATGTTTCTAAGTTTACTTAATTAAAAACCCTCCATGCAATTTATCTAATTTATTCCTACCTACTTGTTATTTTACTTAACAAGTTATTTACAATGTAAATACTAAAAAATAAACATTAGTGCATGCTCAACATATTACAGATCAACAACTAAAGGAAGCAGAAACAATCACACTATATGACACCATTATTTTTTGGACCAATGTCCCCAGAAAAACCCAATGTGGGAAAATCAGTGCAGCTATCTGAGGGTTTTCTTATTAAGAAATATCAGAGTACAATCTAGGTGTCGAAACTAGCCTACCTAATAGAGAATTTACTTAGCAATAATACCTCTTAGTTTGAGAAAAATCTCCTAGTTGGAACCCTGGATAATCCTTCCAGCAGCTCCTTAGCACCAATCTTCACCAGAAGCACTAGTGTCAGCCTTTTCTGGACTACGTTAGCCCCTCTCTATCCATCACTAGCCCTGCATCACCCTGGATGGGTCTGCATTAGCCTTAGGAGGCCCTACGTCATCCCTCTGGCCCTCTGCGTCAACAACGTTGGCCTCTCTGAGGCTCTTCACAGCTCTAGGCTGCCTCTGCGTGGTCTTGCGTGAGCTCTAGCTGGCTCTGTGTCACTCTCTTTGGTTACTATGCTGCTCTCCTGACACTATCTCTGCCTCTCTGTCTCTCTGTACTCAATACCCCTTAGCTGCAAATCTCGATCACTAATTCAATCTCTCTTAGAAAACCTCGCTCTAGAGAATAGAATGGTTGATCACTCTGGTGTATTCTCCAAGTGACCCTCAAGCCTCCTCTTATAATTTTCCTATTGATATATCAATGGTTGAGATTAAGTCCCTAATAAACGGCTAAGATTACATTTGGCTTGATCCATGTCTTTTGGACTCCATTAAAAATATTAGTTATTTTAATATCTCCTGAATTGTTTAGAATCTACCCAAACCATTTCTAGGTATTGGAGATCTCATGTGCCCCAATCTCTCCTTCAAATTTTGTGGCTAGAGCACATCCTATGCTACCCCAAATCAACATTAAGAGGGCCTACCTCTTAGAACGTTATTCCGCTTGGAGATGATCTTGCTTCCTCACTCTAGCTATCTTCCATTTCCTTCCTTCGAATACCTGAAACAAGAAAACAACAACAACAACAAACGTGACAACATGGAATATTGTATTCAACCTACTTAATAGGTCAAGGAACATTAATCCATAAATATCTAAAATGACACTTCATGTAGGAAATCAATCGATAGTTGCATTAATATAAATCAAAAAGAGATTACAACCAGTGCCTTAACGTTGCTGGTCTCCTCCGACGTATCCAAGTTCCCACACTTCTTCTAGCACTTCATGGATAGCCCCAATAAATGGAAGTCTAAGGCCTCTTTCCCTCTAGTTTCAAACCAAACCAAAATCACATTATTCTCCCTCAAACACACACTAGAAAGCTATAAGCTATAAATGACTTACTGGTTATTCACACTTGCTCTAAAACTCCAACTAGCTTTTACTTGGGAAAAAGAGAGGCTTACATAGCTTGGATGGATGGGAGATGTTTCTTCTCATCATGGGAGAAGGTCTTACCTCTTGAGGTTGTTCCATCCTAATAGGGGAAAGGAGCCTAAACTAATTTCCTCATCTCTATCTGGCCCAACCATCTACCAGACTTTCATTATCAAGCCTCTAGACATGGAAGCTTCAGCTCCTTATTTAAAAAAGCTTCCAAAAGAGGATCAGCATAACTGGAAAAGGGCTTAGTTGATCCGATCAGCATGAAGGTTAGGTTTAGCCTCTATAAATCAGTGTGAGGAGAAAACGGGTCAGTAGTAGCAGTCTTGTAAAATGGGATAGAAGGAAGATTCTTGGGAAATGATGCAAAGGGTAATTATTCTGCTCATGAAGAGGGACATATTGGGAGTTTATTCATGATGGGAAAGCATTTCAGGTACACTGTAGGGGTCCTCTAGGATCATAGACGGGGAGTATAGGGATAATGACAAAAGTTTGTGTAACAGATGCCCCCTAAAGTGTGAAGACCGAACTAGAGTGGGGTGAAATGCTTTATAAGTGAAAGTGGGGAACCAGAGTCTGTCATTGGAAAACCTCCAAGAAAGAATAGATACATACACATCACTAAAAAATCTAAATGATGATACATGAATCATGGTATGGACACAGCCGTCCAAAGAATGATCATGTAAAATGATCCAAGGTATGGGTGCAGCCATCCAACAGAAAGGATCATAATGAAACCAAGGTATGGTTGCATCCACCCAATAATGAGAACGATGAAATATAACAACTCATGGTATGGTCACAACCATCCATCTAAAAGAGACATGTCACATCGCCTCGCAACCTGGACTTGTGTAATGTTAGCCGAGGGTCTTGCGCTCCAAACTACCCAATCGAAGTACAACTCCTAACATGTGAATGAATGTGTTGAAGTCGAATGTTAGGGAGTCACTTGATTACCGGTCAATGACATGAATTTTTAAAAAGCAGGAGAGAAACCACCAATAATGACAATGGCTTTCAAGGTACGGGTAGCACAGTTCACCGAATGCGAATAAAGGAACTAACATTGAACACCCGTGCAATCACCCGATCGAAAGCCAATGATGTGAACTTGTCGTCGAGTGTGAAGAAATTTCAATTAGGGCATGAGAGCTCTAAGGTACTGGAAGGGAGTCTCTCGGTCAACTTCCTGGATAATGAGCTGAAGTTGATAGGAAATGATCGTGTCGAAGGAGGGCCATGATGTATCCCACATCATCGACATGAGACAAAGGGATGCAAATGATTTCAGATGATACAGATAATTAGGGGTAAGTGTAATTGTAGAAGGACTGACTCTTGAACATATCTGCGACACAATTTCAGAGTTTGGCAGTTGTTGGATCCATAGGATCAGTGGTCATGAGGATGTGGCAAAGATCAAATGGAAGGAAAAAGATGAGAAGCCCAATATAGGAAGGTCAAACGAAAAGGAGGATATCCCAACCCGACACGAAGTAGAAAGTGTCATGTTCAATAGTGAGCTACTGACACGACTGATAGAATTTCCAAATTTCTCCCCACCATTTCTGGCACATACCCCAATTATTTTTTATCGCAAAATTGAAGGGGATAGCATATGCTTGCACCATAAGTTCATCCTTCAGATGAATCCGACCCAGTAAGTTTAATGAGCCCTAGGAAGGAGAAGCTCACGTTCGTCATGGCGATGAATCCAATGTCGTTTAATGTTTTAATGAGTCTGACAAAGGTATAGCTCGGTATCTTTTTCATGTTTAGAGATTTTGAAAAATACATGGAAAAGAAAACTCTGCATGGTCCCTTTTTGTACATTTGTGTCTTTCGAGCCCAAAAATGTAGAAAACGATGCTCGAGAGAACTGCTTGACCATTTCAGTCAAGGAGTTACTTTTTCATAAATAGTTCATCCCAACCCGAAAAAGGGGTAAATGTATACTAGGTGCATGACATTTCGTAGCCTTTTACGAGTTCAAAACGTCAAGAGTTCAACAAACTTTTCGTATTTAAAGAGTTGGAAAAGAGATTGAAAGTAGACCCCCCATTTTATTATCTTTTACGAGTCAAAAAGGAAAAAATACTCAGGGATCTTTTCATTTCACATTTACGAGTCGAGAAAAGAGTTGAAACATGACTCCAGTACCATCATCGACAATCCATCACCTGTCACTGCACAAGAAAGGTAAATGCATTATCTAGTTTTGAGGTAAAATAGGTCAAAAATACTAAAAAACCCTAATATTTCATGAAAAAAATGAATAAAATGGGGCAGAAGTAAGTATTTTTTACCATTTACCATTTTACCTTTGTGTGAATAGTTTTTACCCACTTCTACCCTAATTTTTCTGGAGCAGATTGCAAAAGATTCGGGAGGTCATTCGTCGAGCCATTAGTTTCAAGTACAAGTTGAGACCTTAAGCTCCATTTTCATACTATTTTTTCCTATTTTTATCCCTTTTTTTGGGTTTCATGTCATTCAGGGGTGGCTAAAACTTCCAACTATGCCATTGGTGCCACTGTTTTTAAAACAGTAGTGCCGGCGTCGTGAGTAAAAAAGTTGCATGTTCCTTGCTTAATTTAGCCATTTGAACCCAAATTTTTCCGGACAAGGATTATCATTGACTTGATTACATGGTTTTTTTCAGGAAAAAATCATGAAAAATGGTGGATTGGAAAGAACGTGAGCATGAGGATATTGATACCCAAGAAACAACTAATCCAAATTTCTTAAAGGCTTTGAGGAACTGTGAGCTCCTCAAATTCTTTCTGACACCAGATATACGGGCCCAACCTAAGTTGCTACAGTACCTGATCAGTCTCAGGCACATAAATCAGGAAATTTTCTTCATCGGTGACTAAGAGCTAGAGTTGGAGACTTTAGACATTTATTTCATCATAGGACTGTCCCGAAGAGGGGAATTTTCATCATCGGTGACTAAGAGCTTGAGTTGGAGACATCAAAAATTTATTTCATCATAGGATTGTCTGGGTGGCTAGGTCCCAAGAGTCGCATGAGACCAACAAGTCGAAGTTTCAGTACACCATTGACTTCACAGCACCCACCATCTTTAACTGGGCGGAGGCTATGAAAATCAACATGAAGCAATAACTATCAAAAGCTAAGGTGGGACACTTGAAGTAGTTTTGCTTCGGATCTATGTTAGTAAACTTCTTCTTGGAACGAGTGTCGTTGTTCCAATACCAGTTGACTGGGGTAGATCTGTTGATTCCAAGAGACCCACAGATGGTCTGTTCGAGTGAGTTGATGCGTAGGGTTACAGGGGGCCAACAGATGTCTTATGAGCTCTCCTTTTTCTCGTGGCTACGATGACAGCTGATTTTAGTGGAGGATTGGCCTTACAGCGATACTGACTTCTGCATAGATCCAGATATGCCACTCCCAGAGGGGGAGGATTTTGATGATGGAGGTAAAAACAAACAATTTTTTAGTTTTTTGATGTTTTTTATTGTTTTTCAAATATATGTGTTCATGACACTTCGATTTTATGAATGTAGATGTTGGACTAGAATGCCCTGCTTGGATGTCCCCAATCGCCAGGTGCATCGCTTAGCAATTTTATGTCACTCCTTATCAAGAGGGAAGCGACAACGAGGAGGAGATTGCACGAAATCTTGAGGGTTTGACCCATGGGATCCCAGAGTATGCTTGGATGGGTGATGTCCCACGCTAGTACCAGAGGCATACGGTGGGGGTGTCAAATTGGATTCGTCGACTGTTGACTTGCATAGCCTGAGCAGTTTCATGATATCATGAGTATCACGTTGTTTAGTGCATAGGTCTAGCATTCCATATTTTTTAGGCCTGCGAGCCACCGATGTATTTCGAACACACATATTATTTTTTGAGGTTTTGATGTATGACAAACATTACTGACACACACATATATATGTTGTACTTCCTTGCTTACTATGGTACACATGTTTTTGTTTTTTTGATTTGTTACATGTTTCACAAATGTCTATCCATCACATAATTAGCTAATGCATCTATTATTGTATTCATGTGTCAAGGAATATGATGATATGTAATGTAATTAAAATTTCTCTTTAGCAGACGAATACGTAGATACATTCTCAATATCTGAGGGTTTCTCACATAATATTGCCCGTTAATTTGAAGAACAACAAGCTATGAATCAAGGTTGACAACCAATTCCCGAATGCCAAGAGCAATAGCTTCTGACAATAATTTGATAACCGCACTATACTAAGAGATGTTATTCAACCTAGACATATACCTTGAAGATCAATCAACTCACCATGGGGGCCATAAATGGCCCATGCCGCAAATGATAGATTCTGGGTACTACAGCAAGAACCCAACAAAACTAATGTGAGGAGACACCGACATCTGCAAAGAAGGCACAAACATAATAAGTAGGGAAGCTACTTGCAAAATAACACACCAAACCACACTTTGCAAAAATGAATGACCCATTATTGTACAAAAGTAACCATGCAAGATGGCCTAAGCATAATACTTTCTGAGATAAAGCCCGTTTCGGGGCTTATATAAGGGATTGCCCTCATAGTCAATGAGCTCATAGGCCCCTTTCTGTAATACATGTTTAACAATGTAGGGCACATGTTGCATGGGTTCGAACTTTCTTGCCCCCAACTTATCATTAGCTTGATCATATAGAAGAACCAAATCACCCTCAAAAAAGGCTCGAGGAGAGACAGACTGATCAAAGTGGGATTTGACCCGCTTTTTCTATGCTTCGATATCCAGAGTAGCAAGACGGTGAGTCTCATCAAGTCATTCTAGGTACAAGAGATGCTCCTCTTGGGGTGAGGTCTTAGGGAGAAGTTCGACAGCCAACTTGAGGTATGGAATTTCGCACTCAACCGATAAAGTTTCATCCAGACCGTAGACTAGCTAGAATGGTGTGAATCCATTTGTGTCCTTGGTCGAGGTTTGTAAGCCCACAAAGTTGAAAAGAGCATGAGATGTCAATTTGACTTGTGCATCCCAATGGTGCATTGAAGCATCGTGACCGGGAATTTGTTCACAACTTCAACTTGGCCATTGGCCTAAGGGTAGTGTGGGGTTGAGCCATCGTGGCGCAAGCCCAACATAGAGGTCAGATTAGCCATCATGTAATTTTGAAAATGGGAGCCATGGTCAGTGACAATGGACTGAGGCACTCCAAACATGGAAATAACGTGATTGAATAGAAATTGAGTTGTTGTTTTACTGTTCGTAGAGTATGTAGGCATCACTTCGTCCCATTTGGTTAAATATTCCACAACAATGATAATATACCCGTGCCCCCCAGTCGAATGAGGATTACATGTCATATAGTCAATGCCCCATTTGGAAAAAGGACCGATGGTAATAATGGGGTGTAGTTGAGTCGGAGGGGCACACATCTTACGCTGATAAATTTGGCACTCATGGCACTTGCAAATGGAAAGGATGTAATACTTGAAGATAGAGGGCCAAAAATAATCAGTGTGAAGGATTTTTTGAGCAGTAGCATATCTAGACAGGTGATTGCCACATGTGCCAAAATGGCAGTCATGCAAGACTCTCCCAACCTCCTTTAGAGTGAGACAATGGCGAAGAATTGAATTGACATCGATGCGGTATAAGGTATCTCCAATGATACGGTAAGGTTGAGATTGATGCCGAATGCGTCAACGATCCTCCTTAGTCAACACAGACCGGAAGATGGATGTCTGGAGGTATACGATGATATCACTGTACCAGGGGTCGAGAGTGCTAATTAAAAGAAGAGTCTCATCCAGGCACTGCTCATCGGCACCTGCAGGGAGAGAAGTGGAGGGAAGGGAGAAAATGAACTCAGAAAAGACCAATGATTTCTTAGGTTTGGCAGTAGTAAACACCAAATCAAATTCTTGGAGGATAACAATCCATTTCGAATATTTTCCCCTCAGTAACTGATGAGCTAGGATGTAGGTCATGGGGTTCCATTCTGAAATCAAGTGGTAGTGCGGAGGAGAATGTAATTCCGAAAGCACTGAAATCCTATACGGAAGCCAAACCCAACTTCTTGACGTGAGCATAACGCGTCTCGGTGTCGAGGAGATTGTGATTGAGGTAGTAAATAACATTTTCATTGCCTTCATCATTGTCTTGTACCAGCACCATGGCAATAGTACTAAAGGCTGCAGCTAGATAAAGGAAGTAATTGCGATGATAGTTTAGGGGATGCAACAAAGGAGCATTGATGAGGAAAGTCTTTAGGTCATCGAAAGACTTTTGAGCAACCTCATCCCAGAAAAACGAGGTTCCTTGCATGAGCAACCAGGTAAACCCTGAAGCTAGCCCAACATAGTTCGGTACGAAATGACTGAGGAAATTTGTTTTTCCCTGTAGACTCTACAGTTGATGCAATGAAGATGGAGCAGGTAAATTAACTATGGCCTCAACTTTAAGAAGATCAAGGAAAGTGTCATCCTTCAAAATGATAAAGCCAATGAGTCATCTGGATTCAATGCAGAAGACACATTTATACAGATTCAGTTGGATGTTGTAGTGTCTACAGTGAAGAAAAATTTGTCGAAGATGATCAGGGTGATCATGGCAGTTACGAGAATGAGCGGGGAGATAATCCAAGTAAGGTTGAACAATGTTTCTAATGTCATGGAATGCATAGTACACTGCTCTCTAGAATGTGGCCCCAACATTCTTAAGGCCAAAAGGGAGATTTTTGTACACAAAAGTCCCCCACGGATAGATGAAGATTGTCTTATCTTGATCAACCAGTGCAATGTTTATCTGGTTGTAGCTAGAAAAACCATCCATAAAAGAAAATAATTCACTCCTGGCACATTCGTTGATTATCTGGTCAATGAAGGGAGTGGGGTAGTTATCTTTAGGAAAAGCATGATTGAGATCACGGTAATCGATGCAAACGCGAATAGTGCCTTGCTTCTTTGTCACCAGTATAATATTCGACACCCAATCTGTAAGAGGGATCAGATAAATAAATCCAACTTTCAGAAGTGTTTTAACGTTAGCCTTAATGGAGGCTGCTTTTCTAGGGTGCACTAGACAAATTCATTGGCGATCAGGTTTCGCATGAGGATAAGTTGGGATCTTGTGCATGACTATACTTGGGCCAATACCGAAAATTTCTTCATATGACCACGTGAAAACATCCTAGAATTCTTGGAATAGACGAGTATAGATCTTGATCTCTTCTGGAGAAGAAGTTACCTCGATATGGACATTTTCAACGACACCATGTTTGACAGAAATATCAATTGGCATCATTTGGGTAATGTTACCCATGTTCCTTTCTGATCAATCTTCGTGAGTAAGGATTGGTGTCTCAAGAGGCAAGGACAGGAACTGAGGAGAACTTCTTGAGACAAATAGACATGACTGTCGAGCTAGGAAGAGCAAGGAACAATGATGAGTGTTGTTCCAAGGTACTTCCTCTAGAGACATTACTTCCATGATAATTTCATTAGAAAGAAAAGTATTAGCTAAGGGATCGGGGGATTCCACAGAACCAAGCCACAGGGATTAAGAATACGCATCAAGATTTGTTCTCGAAATAGGAATATTAGAGGATACCAAAGGTGAGGCCGAAACAATTTCCATGTAATCAATTTTGGCAGGGCTTAACAACATAAACTCGCCCCATGTATCAACAAGATTCGGTGAAGGAATGACCCAAGGATTAGACTTCACTAAAATCATGTTGACGAAGGCAACATGAGGAGGTGGGAGCAGAAATATGCCCATCAAGGCAAGATCTTTAAAAATTCCTGCACCCACACTCTCTTAAGGACCACCGGTGTACGAAACATTACCATCTGAGGAGGAAGAGGCAAAGAAAGACAGTTGATTGACTGTGACTATCTTCCCTTGATGGGGAAAATGAATCACATGGAAGAGAGATGAGGCTACAGCATGCATGGCATGGGTCTAGCTCTGTCCGAGTAGAAGATTGTAGTTAAGATTAGCATCAACGATCTCTACCTGGACATGTATCATCTTTCCCTCCAATGTAATGGCAAGGTTGGGAGGGACATCGAATGGTCACGAATCGCGCCCATCAAAAGCTTCCAGAGTGTTAGGCGACTGGTTCAAAGTAGGAGAACCAATTACTTTCCAACAAGCGACAGACATGATGCAGGTAGAAGCACCTTCATCGATGATGGTCATATGAATGATTTTCTCATTTATGATTACCTAAATAGCTGACAGTAACGATTTCCATTGAGAAGGACAGTTTTGAAGGACCTTGAGAGCAGACATAGCTAATGGCGCTTAAGCCAAATCCTCAACAATGTTATAATGTTGAGCGGCTCAAGAATTAGGATTGTACGAGGACTTTCGAAGCACGTCTCGAAAAGGTGGTCGAATGGTGGAATTAGGATTAGGTCGCTCTATATGAAGAGGACCAAAACCAGATGGGGTGGAAGAAGACAGGGTTCCTTCTTTCTCTTTCCCTATTGACGAGGTAGGAGTTTGATAATATTTTGACCTAGTAGCCACGTTGATCGAGGTACTCATCATGAACACTTGTGAACCTGAGGAAGCAGATGACTGAGGCTAGTCTACCATTTGAGTCTACTATGATGGAAAGGGCTCTTTTAGAAAAGTTGGGGTCCCTTTGAGCAAATGACTAACTTTGGACCGTCTGGGACAATCCTTAGTATGGTGATCCTCCTCACAAATGAGGCATGGATACTTAGGTTTCTGTTGGGAAGCATCCCTAGCAGATGGTTTAGGAGGACCCTGTTTGGGGGCATCAGCTTTACCCTTGCCTTTGCCTTTCTTCTTACCTTTAGAGGATTTATCCACTGCAGTAGACTAGATAGCATCAACCTCTAAGGTTTTACCAGGGCCGGATGCATTGCGAGAGGATTCATTAGGAGCAGTGTTGGAGACCGACTTCTATTTGGAAGAAGATTTTGCAGGGGTCTGACTCAGTGAACCAATTACTCCATTAACAAGAGGGATAGCAGGGGACTTATATTTCGTTATATCAGATGATGGTCTGGGCACATCAGGTAACACATCATATAATGTGTCGGACTGTGAATAGACAAGGTCTACATAATAAGCACGCGCGATGGCTTGTTCCTGAATGATGCAACCACCCATAGCAATGTCCTCAACAATTTTGTTGACAAATGATTTGGTGAACCACTCAGTCAAAAACCGATCAGAAATTTCAAACTTAATCGTATGGCGCCTACATCTCCATTCATGGATGTGATCAGAGATGTGAGTTACTATATCTTGCTTGAGTGACGTTAATAGTTGGGTGCCAGTTTCATAGCTAATCGACAACTGGAAATGTGTGAGAAAGGCCATGGAGAGAGTGTTAAAGTCATGATAGGTATTCCAGGGGAGATCGATATACCACTTAGTTGTAGCTCCTGTAAGATTTTGTTGGAAAAGACGAAGACAAATGGAATCATCAACATAGGAATTCGAGGAGCACCAGAGGTGATATGTCGTCACGTGGGCTTGAGGGTCCTCTTTTTCTTTTCCTTCAAACTTTGGAAAATCGCTCAGAATCGTGGATGGAATCAGAGGCCAGTATGGCGAATGAAGAATCGGATCATTTGTTAGTCTAGACACATCTGGCAATTCCAGCGTAGCCAAGAATGGAAATTGGGTATTGAAAGGCATTTGAGGTCGATAAGGGGGTCCAACTAGCAAGACCCATCCCTATTGGTAAGGATTTTATCCCTAAAGTGGAGGATTTTGTCCATAAGGCATTTGATTTTTCCCCCACTGTAGGTTATCTTTCCCGTAGGGAGGATTCTAACCTTGAAAGCCTTGAAAATATCTGGCCAGAGGCTGCTAATTAGCAACATTTTGGTTAAGAGGCTATTGAGCCTGCTAGCCTTGGACATATGGATGTTGCACCTGATGTCCCCGAGCATAAGGATTTTGGACCTGCTGCCCCTGGACAAACGAGTAGTGGACCCGCTGCCCTTGGACATAAGGATTTTGTGCTTGTTGTCCTTGGACATAAGGATTTTGGATTTGTTGTCCTTAGAAAAAAGGAGGCTCAACCTGTTGGCCTTGGACATAAGGATTCTACGCTTGCTGCTACAGGACGTGATATGATTGTGATAGTTTCTACTGCCTGGATTGACCTTGTGGTTGCAAGGGTTGACCTTGTGCCTATAACGGTTGTCCCCATGACTGTAGAGGCTGACCTTGTGAAGGCATAGGCTGGGAGTATTCCAGTGCATACTACATCAACGACTGCATGGTTTGCTGCAACTGTTGTGAGGGTTGCCCCTGTGGTTGTTGCAGTTGTCCTTGCTGCAGCATGATATAGCCTTGCTGCTACATGGATGGCCCCTGCTACAACGATGGTTTCCCCTTGCTACTAAAAAGGTACTTGAACAGTTCCCGGAATGATAGCTTGAAAGTTCCCGAACTATATCTAGCCATACCCACCAGGCGCGACGGATGGACCAGGATGGACATAGGGTCTAGGCTGAGGGATGTATGATAGATTAGCCATCTCTTGTGAACCATATGGAACATAAGAAGGTTGGTACTGACCTTGAGTCATATTGGGTTGTTGGTACTAGAGATGACTTGACCCAGATGGACCAACATTAGGTTGTTGGTACTGTACATTACTTGATCTAGCAAGACCAGCAAGATTTGAAATGGCACTTGAAGAGGGTTGGTTCATCCCAACCATGTGAGGTTGTTCCACTCACAATGGTTGTGTTGGACACCATAGAAAAAATCAGGCTCTTCCCCCTAGGTGGTGGAGCATCTTGTCCACTTACTGTAGGAATCGAAGAACTGACAGCAACATGACTCGAGATCGTCGGTTTGAACCGGACAGGTCACCTAGACTGATGAAACAAGAGGATTGGGAATGGTGGGTTGCACCAGGATTGAAGTGACAGCAGACATCACCATTAGTTGGGTGGTCAGGTTCTGAATGAACGGACCTGTGGTAGGCGTAGCACAAGACTCCCAAATAGGGTTGTGATACAATGACAAGGCAGTAGACATGCCTGAAACCAACTGAGTTAAAGTCACGTAATTACGTGGTAACTCATGATGAACACTAGTAGGAATTCTTTCCATGTAAGAGAAACCTTCAGGAGGCAAAGGATATTCCTTCTCCTCGACTGTGTGTGGGGTGGAAACCTCCGAGTGACCCGGAGAGGAGACTGGGATTTCACCTTCTGATTCCATGGGTGAAAATAGATGACGACAGACTACTGAAGATGTTCGAGGGGATAATTCCAAAGGAATACCCAGCTGATCGTACGTACTGTAGACGCTGCGGTGATATCACAACATGATTGAACAAATGATTCAGAGGATAAACAACCAGTCCAAGTTAACCTTCAGAAGTCGGTGGACTCTCAGGAGTCTGGATAGGGTTATCCAGAGATTCCGGGCCAACATCAGAAAGTGAGACAATATATGAAGGGCGAGGATGAGATGACAAAGGTTGAATACTCAAAACAATTCCAAGCTCAACACCTTGGTCCTCAAGAGACTGTGCTAATTCAGGAAAAGGCTCCTCAGAAAATCTTTTAGAGAGAGGAGAGGAAGAGGAACTAAGTGAACCAGTTGGTTCAACCACGATGATCTTGTCTCAAATAACCAACAGGGATCGATTTCAAGGGCTTTAAAATGTATTTAAAGGTATACTCATGATGTGGTCTAAAAAATACTAACAGGGATGTTATAAGATCACGGGCAACAATTTTTTAAGACGCAAAAACAAACTGGTACTCTTTCATGTTTTAAGAGTTGAGAAAGAATCAAAGGTGACTCTATCACTTTCGGTTTGAAACAAGCTCGAAGGGATAAGTGCTCGGGTGATCTTTTATATTTAGGGAGTCAAAAAGATCAAAATGACTACTCAGGATGATCTAGGTAAAAAGGATTACCAGGTAACTGTGAACTGTAGAATAACTCCGGGTGAACCGAGAAGTACGGGTAGGCAATCTCCTCGAATGTTGTGTTTGGTGTATCACGTTTACAAGGTGGCAAACTCGGATTCCTATGGGTAAAGGAATGCAACCTAGTGGGGTATCCCTTTATATACTCGATAGTATGGGGAACACAAGTCCGTACTAGTGTTGTCTAGTGCTGAAGCGAATGACAACTGCTAGGTTTTAAGACGACGGAACACGTCTCTAGCCTAGACCTTCTAAGATGTGATCGTTAGATTTCAAATGTGCCTTAGGTTAATTGGGTACATTTAAGAGTTTATCTTGAAATTATGTCTTAGTTTTCAGGCATTATCGATCCGACTCAAAAACACCTATATGCAGCTAAATGAGATAGGGCCCTTTCAATTCAATGAATTGTCTACACCAATGAGAGTAGAAATCACACTCAAATGCAACAAAACAAGCAATTTAAAACAAAATGATTTTTCACTATTTCGCCTTTTGAAAACAAAAATGATGAAAAACTCTTTCCAATTCCTAACTTTCCTATCAAATGCACTTCAAGTAGCCCTTTCACTAATAAATAGTATTCATTTCTTTTGCAATACAAGTGACGATGAAACTCTAGCCTTAAATGATGCTAACTAACATAACATATTGATGCAACAAACTAGAGTTATTTATTTTTCAATGAAATGACCGAATGCATCTTTCACAAACACTTCACACTTCAATGAAACATTCGCAATACAATCAATCACAAGTGAGCATAAAAGAGAATTCTTTTCAAAACTGATGAAGCAAAGATTGAACCAAAAACAAGATGGGAAATTTGATCTGTGCCCAAAAAGAGACACTCAAACACTAAACGAAACTTTTCAAACTTGTCAAATGGAAATCAAAGCAATGAAAGGTCTAATCAAACAAAATGCAAGGAGCAAATTTGACTATGGACTTGAATTTCTAAGCAGGAAAACAAGTGAATGTGTGATCACCTAGATGCCCTAGGGTTATACACCATCCAAGAATGAAAGAAACCAAGGGAAGGAAATTCAAATTAAGAGCTTTCCATCTAGGGAGAACACAGTCAAAATGAGATGAGAGACATAAATGAGAAGGGAAAGACACACTGGCTATGATCTAGGGTAAACCCTGATCTTCACCTACAGGAATTAGCGCGACTGCCTAACTAACAGCACGCGCAAAAAGCGGGTCGGCGCGACTATTTTTGAGAAACTCGCGCTGATCAGCAAGACTATCAAAAACATAAATGCATTGATCAAGGATTCAAGGAAAAAAAATAAAAATTTGTGAAGGCTAAAACCAAACTTGCCACTGTAAATTTTAGGCTTAGAGTGGTAAACTAGGCAAAGCAGAGAACATTAAAGGGAAATGGTGATACTAGAAAAGTTCACACAAAACCATAAAATGACAATCAACCAAACAAAAGGATTGGTTCCCCAGTAGGGTCACCAATTTGTGGTGCAGGTAAATTCTGAGTGTAGACACAAACAATTCGTCTAGCCCGAGAGAGTGTGATAGCCACAAACAAACAATCTATGGAAAATATCCTTAATCTAGAATCAATTAAGAGGGCCTACCTCTTAGAACGTTATTATGCGTGGTGATGATCCTTCTTCCTCACTCCAGCTATCTTCCGTTTCCTTCCTTCAAATACCTAAAACAAGCAAACAACAATAACAACAAATGTGACATCATGCAATATTGTATTCAGCCTACTTAATAGGTCAAGGAACATTAAGCCATAAAGATGTAAAATGACACTTCATGTATGAAATCAATTGATAGTTGCATTAATATAAATTAGAAAGAGATTACAACCGGTGCCTTGACATTGGTGGTCTCCTTCGATGTATCCGGGTTCCCACACTTCTGATAGCACTTCATGGATAGCCCCAAAAAATGGAAGTTTCAGGCCTCTTTCCCTCTAGTCTCAAACCAAACCAAAATCCAACTATTCTCCCTCAAACACACACTAGAAAGCTATAAGCTATAAATGACTTGCTGGTTATTCACACTTGCTCGAAAAACTCCAACTAGATTTTGCTTGGGAAAAAGAGAGGCTTATATAGCTTAGATGGATGGGATATGGTTCCTCTCATCATGGGAGAATGTCTTATCTCTTGAGGTTATTCCATCCTAATAGAGGAAAGGATCCCAAACTGATTTCCTTGGCTCTATCTGGCCCAACCATCTACCGGACTTCCGTTATGAAGCTTCTAGACATGGAAGCTTCGGCTCCTTATTTAAAAATCCTTCCAAAATAGGATCGATGTGATTGGAAAAGGGCTAAGTCGATCTGATCGATGCGAAGGTTAGTTTTAACCTTTGTAAATCAACGTGAGGAGGAAATTCGTCAGTAGCATCGGTCTTGTAAACTGGGATAGAAGGAAGATTCTTCAGAAATGATGCAAAGGGGAATTATTCTACTCATGAAGAGGGACATATTGGGAGTTTCTTCATGATGGGAAAGCATTTCATGTACACTGCAGGGGTCCTCCATGATCATAGACAGGGAGTACAGGAACAGTGAAAAAATGTTGTGTAATAGACCATACCGGGGATCTTTGCACATGATCCTTTTTTTATGGATGGTTGCGTCCATACCACAAATTCATGTGTTATTAGATGCCTATTCATGTATTGTTAGGAATTATCTTTAAAGATGTCAGATATGTATATGTATATGTATATGCTTGATTTCCAGGTCTCCTAATGGTGTTGTTCTCATCCTTGCACTAACTTGTAAAGCATCTCCGTTGTCACTAATGTTCTTCCTTCATGCTTTAGGGGGCATCTGTTACATAGTATTTTTTCATATCTCCTGTTCACTTCCCGTGCCATATCCCGAAGTGCCAAAAAATTAACTTCTGTGCATCATATCCATCATGATCAAACCAAAACCTCCTTGAAGAATCAAAGGAAAACTGCCCTGAATCCATTCTGGAGAAGGTTGCCTAGAAAACCTAATTTTTGGCATCAACGTGTTTTGCTCCACTGCTTTCCCATGTTGATGGTAGGTTGTTGAGTTATACACTCATGATGAACCCCTGCAGATAGTCTTTCCCAAACTGGAGGAGAACTTTTGCTCAGTAGAACCTTTGGGAACAGCAAGCTGGAGATTGGTTGTTGTTGATATGGTCAAGATCTCCAATTTGGGATTCTTGATCTTATCATCATGGGATTTCCCCTTGAGATGTGTACCTTCCTCCCTCTTTTATGGATCCTCAAATTTCTCTCTCTCTTCCTATAAATTCACTCCCTTCCATCCCCAAATGGTTGGTCATTGACTATTGCATCCTTATTATGAGATTATGCTTACATGCTACCCATTCGAACTTGGAGAAGGAGTGCTTGAAGAGTCATTTATTGGACTTAGACATCCACCAAAAGTAGGGCTCCAACATCAATGCATAGGTTGTATGCTTCCCTTTTTATTTTCTTAATATATACATCTGATGCTCACTTTCCATAATTGTATAAATGTTTATGTTATTAGCTTAATGTTCCTTGATATGTTAAGTAGTATATGTTTGATGTATGTTATATATGCTCTCGTATCTTGCATAGTACTTTTATCTTCCTTGTAGGTTTCCGAACGTGAATAACAGCTAAGGAGCGAGACTTGGAGTGAAAGATTCAAATCCATCTCTAAGGATCGAGCGATTAGCAGCAGAACGAGGTAGGTTCCTCCTTCTTCTTGCATTTTTCAAGCATAAGCTAGGAAAGTGTGTATTAGATTGTTTGGTTGGTTGCTAGACCCACTCATTGGGCTAGAGGGATCACCTCTGTCCACAAAGGAGATTTTCCTTCACTACACTTCTTCATTTGGGATTCCATATGGGTACTAATATAGACCATGCCCTATGTAGGCCTTCCAATTGACTAGCTAGTTGTCTCATCTCCTTCCTTATCTCATGCATCTTTTCAAATTAACACCCTCTAGGAGGAGGATAGCTAACCATGGCATGATTATATCTAGGTATTTCCAAAATCCAAGACTCCAAGTATTTCCATAATTAAGGCTACCACCACATAAGAAAAAGAAAACAACAAGAGGATTGGAGGGACAAATCATTTTTGAGTATTTGGAAAGACCAAACAACTTAACAATCATTTTAAAGTCCAAATAGAAACAAAAAACTAAAATTACAAAGCTATCCATAATTTCAATAGGGAAAATAGTTTCATTACCTTCCATAGGTGACTTATAATTAGCCATTAACCATTAACTAGTAGAGTACTAACAATGTTAATTTTATTAGGGCTAGAAATCGTTATTGTAGATAATTGTATTTTAAAACATTTTCAACATTTTCACATTACATTCACCCAATATTATCATAAGAAATTATGTAGAGAGAACATTAGCAATAACAATGTAGCAAAACAGTCATAGGTCTGCCACAATATCTTTGTCATAGGTTTGTAATGATATCTCTATCATAGGGCTGAACATATCTCCTCCATATATCTGTCATAAAATTTTCTCATATCATAGATAAGAAGGCCCAAAGAGGTCGTTGTCATACCCAAGAAATGAAGCCCTTTATGGCATTGTTACACCACAAATATTGAGGCCCATTAGGGCATTATTACACCACAAGATTGAGGCCCATTAGGGAAATGTGGTGTTATCACAAATAAGAAGGCCTATAGAGACTATTTTCGTACCTAAGAACTAAGGCCCATTAGGGCTTTGTTACACCATAATATTGAGGCCCATCATGGCATTGTTAGACCATAAGACTGAGGCCCGTTAGGGTGTTGTTACACCACAAGACTAAGGCCCATTAGGGAAATGTTACACCATAAGAATGAGGTACAATTTCTTTTACCCATAGAATGGAATGATCATTATTTCACTGCCAGTTAATTGCAAGTCTTGGTGTGCATTTATTTGAGGCACACAAACCCTACCTTTTACCCAATGAAATCCATTCCATTTGGAGTATTCTTGAACAACATAAATATATAAATATAAATATATATATATATGTGAAAAATGAAAAATATTTAATTGTATTAATATTACTTATGAGTAAAAAAATACTCTACAATTTTAATCATTCTAAGTGTGAATTTTTGTGAAGCAGACAAAAATTTTGTTGCTTCACTAAAATGCACGCCCAACCTTCATTTCTAGGTCAATCTGATTGATTCAAATTGTAGATTGTTTATTATACTATTTTACACACTTTTAAATTGTTATATCTTTACTAACTAGTATAGTAATAGTAATAATTTTCTTGGGGCTAGAAGTCTTTGTTGTAGATAATTGTATTTTAAAACATTTTCACATTACATTAACCCCATATTAGCATAAGCGATTATGTAGAGAGAACATTAGCAATAATAATGCAACAGAAAAGTCATAGGTTTGTCATGATATCTCTATCATGGGGATAAACATATATCCTTCATATCTATGTCATAATATTTTCTCATATCACATATAAGAAGGCTCAAAGAGGTTGTTGTCATACCCAAGAACTGAGGCCCATTAGGTAGTTGTTACACCACAAGACTAAGGCCCATTTAGGTTTTGTTACACCATAAGAATGAGTTACAATTTCGTAGACCCATAGGAGGGAATGATCATTATATCACCTCCAATTAATTACAAGTCCTAGTGTGCATTTATTTGAGGCACACAAACCCTACCTTTTACCCTATGAAATCCATGCCATTTGGAGTATTCTTGAACAACATAAATATATATGAGAAAAAATAAAAATATTTAACTGTATTAATGTTACTTATGAGTAAAAAAATATTCTCCAAGTAGAATCATTCAATTTGTCCTTGAAATGAAGGTTGGGCGTGCATTTTTGTCTTCACTAAAATGCATGTCCATGCTTCATTTCTTGGCCAATTTGATTGATTCAAATTGTAGATTGTTTATTTTACTATTTTACACACTTTTACATTATGAAACAATGATAGAAGAGTCATCCTCTTCGACATTGGAAAAAAATCAAGACACAAGGGGGCAAAAGGCAAGAGGAACGACCCCAACTAAGTGTCTCTCAAAACTGGGTTGATCGATCGATGTCTCTCCAATAGGAGCTAGCGATTCCGTCCATGCTTCCTGGGCGAGGAGGGGGTGGGAATAATCCCACCTCCCTGGTACAAATGGTCGAGGCTACTATGCAAATTGATAATCGTCGGGCGGGGGGGGGGTGGGAATAATCCCACCTCCCTGGAACAAATGGTCGAGGCTACTATGAAAATTGATAATCGTCGGAGAAATACACATGGGTGGTGATGGTGTTATGTTGTGGTGGGGCTACAAGAAGGGTAAGGTTGGATGATCTCGTTTAGATACAAGGTGATAAGAGAAGGGTTAATATCAGCAGTACCTATCACTAAGTGATTCAATTCATTATGCATTCCAACCCTAATCACATTTATTTCCCACCTACTCCATGTTTTAAACTACTCACTAGGTTATTGTCAATCTCATTGTTCCCTATTGTTGTTAACCTCTTGAAATATCATTGTTTGTAGATTTCTTCGCAGGAATTCCTTTTCTAATATAGAGCTCAACCCAAGATCTACCTCCACTACATGATAGCATCCTCTAGTTGCACTAGGTCCACTAAGGTTTGTGTAACACCCACTAAACCTCGTGTTAAGCCTACACTCATGCTGGAGCAACCATTTCCATTTGAAGTCCAAGTGTTAGGGTCCCTTTATGGCACAATGCCAATGCTCAGGTTAATGGATTACATCATGCACAACAATAAGTTGTCCCTGATCTCAAATTCTCATGTTATGCTTAGATTTACCATGCTCTGAATGGTGTTGAGGTGGTGAACACTAAGAAAAGGACGAGGAGATTAAACAAATTAGGCATAATGACTTTGTTCTATGTGCTAATATTTACTAACTAGTAGAGTAGTAACAATGTAGTTTTATTAGGGCTAGAAGTCTTTGTTGTATATAATTGAATTTCAAAACATTTTCACATTGTATTCACCCCATATCATCAAGAAAAATTATGTAGAGAGAACGTTAGCAATAACAATGTAGCGAAACAATCATAGGTCTATCATGATATCTTTGTCATAGATCTTTCATGATAACTTTGTCATAGGTATGTCATGATATCTCTATCATATGGCTTAACATATCTCCTTCATATCTCTATCATAATATTTTCTCATGTCACAGATAATAAAGCCCAAAGAGGCCACTACCATACCCAAGAACTAAGGCCCATTAGGGTATTGTTACACCACAAGACTGAGACCCATTATGCGCTATTGCACCACACGAATGAGGTAAGAATTCGTAGACCCATAGGATGGAATAATCATTATATCACTGCCAATTAATTACAGGTCTTGATGTGTATTTATTTGAGGCACACAAACCCTACCTTTTACCCTATGAAATCCATGAAATTTGGAGTATTCTTGAACAACATAAATATATATTTGAAAGATAAAAAATATTTAATTATAGTGATTTTACTTATGCGTAAAAAGATACTCTCCAAGTTGAATCATTCAATTTGGCCTTGAAATGAAGTTTGGGCATGCATTTTTGTGAAGCATGCCAAAATTGTCTTGCTTCACTAAAATGCATGTCTAGGCTTCATTTCTTGGTCAATATGATTGATTCAAATTGTTGATTGTCTATTTCACTATTTTACACACTTTTACATTGTTATATATTTAATAACCAGTATATTAGTAACAACGTTAATTTTCTTAGGGATAGAAGTCTTTATTGTAGATAATTTCAGTTTAAAACATTTTCACATTGCATTCACCCCATATCATCATAAGAAATTATATAGAGAGAACATTAGTAATATCAATGCAATGGAAAACTCATAGGTCTGTCATGATATCTCTATCATAGGGCTCAGCCTATCTCCATATCTTTTTCATATTGTTTTCCAATATCACGGATAAGAAGGCCCAAAGAGGCCATTTCCATACCCAATAACTGAGGCCCATTAGGTAGTTGTTACACCACAAGACTGAGGCCCATTAAGGCGGTGTTACACCAGAAGACTGAGGTATAATTCCGTAGACCAAAAGAATGGAATGATCATCATATCACTGCCAATTAATTACAAGTTCAGGTGTGCATTTATTCGAGGAACACAAACCTTGCCTTTTAACCTATGAAATACATGCCATTTGGAGTATTCTTGAACAATATAAATATATATGTGAAATTTTAAAAATATTTAATTTGTCTCGATGTTACTTACAAGTAAAAAAATACTCTCCAAGTATAATCATTCAATTTTATCTTGAAATGAACGTTGGGTGTGTATTTTTGTGAAGCAAACCAAAATTGCCTTGCTTCACTAAAATACATGCTTAGGCTTCATTTCTTGGCCAATCTAATTGATTCAAATTGTAGATTATTTATTTTACTATTTTACACACTTTTGCATTATTATATATTTACTAACCAGTAGAGTAGTAAAAATGTTAGTTTTCTTAGGGCTAGAAGTCCTTGTTGTAGATAATTGCATTTTAAAACATTTTCACATTGCATTCACCCCATATCATTGTAAGAAAATATGTAAAGAGAACATTAGCAATAATAATGCAGTGGAACAATCATAGGTTTGCCATGTTATATTTATCATAGGTTTGTCATGATATATATGTCATAGGTATGTCATGACATTTCTATCATAGGGCTCAACATATCTCCTTCATATCTTTGTCATAATATTTCTTCATGTCATAGATAATAAGGCCCAAAGAGGCTGCTTCCATACCCAATGACTAAGGCCCATTAGGGCGTTGTTACACGACAAGAGTGATGCCCATTAGGGCACTATTTCACCACAATATTGAGGTACATTTTTTTAGACCCATAGGATGGAATGATCACTACCAATTTATTGCAGGTCTTAGTGTGCATTTATTTAAGGCACACAAACCCTACCTTTTACTCTATGAAATCCATGTGATTTGGAGTATTCTTGAAGAATAGAAATATATATGTGAAAAATTAAAAATATTTAATTGTATTAATGTTACTTATGAGTAAAAATATACTCTCAAAGTTGAATCATTCAATTTGGCATTGAAATGGAGGTTGGGTGTGCATTTTTGTGAAGCAAGCCAAAATTGTGTTGCTTCACTAAAATCTGTGCCATGGCTTCATTTCTTAGCCAATCTAATTCATTCAAATTATAGATTGTTTATTTTACTATTTTACATGCTTTTACATTGTTATATATTTATTATGTATTAGAGTAGTAACAACACTAATTAGGGATAGAAGTCTCTATTGTATATAATTGCATGTTTAAACAATTTCAACATTTTCACATTGTGTTCACCCCATATCATCATAAGAAATTATGTAGAGAGAACACTAGTAATAACAAAGTAGCGGAACAATCATAGGTTGTTCATGATATCTCTGTCATAGGCTTATCATGATATCTCTTTCATAGGGCTCATCATATGTCCATATATCTATCATAATATTTTCTCATATCATATATAAGAATGCCTAAAGAGGTTGATGTCAGACCCAAGAACCAAATCCCATTAGGGCATTGTTACACCACAAGACCGAGGCCTATTAGGGAACTATTTTTTTTTTGGAAAATATTCACATTATATTAACATGTAAATATACATAGAGTACATGAAAAATATCTTTGGGGATCTTTGCCCACACCCATCGAGGTTCTCTACCATTAGAGAGGGAAACCAAAGAACTTTCCAAAATTTTCAAATCAAGTCTCAGGCAATACACCATCAAAACAATGTTTAAGATAAAAATTACAAAATTCAGAACCCTCATTCTATGGTGGGACCTAGCCACTGAGAGACAAACCTTGAAAAGAAGACAAAACATCAAAATAAATTGTTGCAAGAGGATTCACATTATATTAACATCGAAATATACATAGAGTACATGATAAAAATATTGGGGGGTCTTGTCCCATCACCCATTGAGGTTCTCTACCCTTGGAGAGGGAAACCTAAGAAACCTTCCTAGAATTTTCAAATCAAGTCTTGTGCAATGCTTCATCAGAACAATTCTTAAGCTAAACATTACAAAATTCAAAACCCTCATTTTATGGTGAGACCAAAACAACGAGAGACAGACCTTGAAGAGAAGAAAAAACATAATGTGTGTGTATATATATATATATATATATGTATGTATGTATGTATGTATATATGTATGTGATATGTTGTATATATTACATAGGATAACATTACATTACCATACAATATATATATATATATATATATAAATATATATATATATATATATATATATTATAATATATATATATCATATATATTATATAGGATTATATATGTTGCAGGAGGAAAACTAGGAGTGTTTAGCTAGCTCTCTGATGGCTCGTGGGTGCATTGGATTATCGTGGCTACTTGCAACCATCGCTGAGAGGATAGGATATCTGCTTCAGCAGGAGTATCCTCAATAATATAACACACATGTGGGCTTGGATGAGGAGGAGAGAGCAATGCAGCCTTGTAACAACCCCTAGTTGATTCTCCATGTAAATAAAATAAGACCAAGGTCATGGGCAACATATTCCAAGCTAAGTGTTGGGAAAAACACTTTAGTGGGCATCAATTGTGATTAATTTATGGCTATGGTAATTGTCAAAGGAAAAGAGGCAATAATTGACATTTTAATTATGAAATTAATGGAAAATGGAGAAAAGGAAGGTGAAGAGACATAGATTTCCATGTTAAGGAAAATAGAGGGAAAATGAAGGAAAATGAAGAAAATAGAGGCCTCAATGATAAAAAGGAATTAGAGGATCAATTCATAGCTTTTGGCTTGGATTTGGTCAATTTGGTTTGGGCTCTCTCGTTTCATTCTCTCATTCTCTCATACTCTTACACACTTAGGGTATTCTTGGAGCATTCTTAGAGCATTTCAGTAATCACTTGGATTTAAATAATGAAGGCAAACGAAAGAAGGGAACACAAGGAAATAGTTGGATCAACTGCTATAGTTGGATTTATTTGTATGTAATAGGTTACATGTGTGATTTCCTTGCTGATTTTTGGTTGCATGGTATATCCATGTGATTCTTTTGTTATGTGTTGTCATTAGCATGGAGATTCGTCTAGATTGACAGTGTTTTTAACCTTGCCTTTCCATTTCCTGGATAGCCATGGTGGTGTGGGGTTTTCCACTTATTTTTTGGTTAGCTCTTAGGTTCCTTATGGTTGTGGGTTGAAACAAACGCTCTGAAATCCTTGGAACAACTTGGGTTGAGTTATTAGTTCATGGAGTCATTGGTTGGGATAAATGCTTTGGAGCCCTTGGTAGGTTGAGTTACTAGTCTCTAGAGTCATCGTTGGAACAAATGTTCTATAGCCCTGGAAGGTTGTGGGGTTAGTTACTATTTCTTGGAGCCCTGGACATCTTGGGTAGAGACTGATCTGGTTGGTGTTAGCAATTTCTGGACCATAGAGGTGGAATCCTTGTGGTTGAGAGTTGAAGTGGTTTGTCCTCTCGAAGACCTAGTTTGTTTTGTTTTGATCAATCCATGAGATACTACATTCATGCTTGGAATATGGCACAATGGTGATTGGATGAAAGAGAGATTTGGTTAATCCCAATCTATGGTCAAGTGGTACGTGGAAGTCCGTGACTTGGTTGACATTTTCATATATCAATAAGAGTTATTTTCCTATTATGATTTATGCATACTTGTAGTAATTATGTTGGTGATATTATGGCTAAGTTGCCATGGTTTCTATACTAGTTATTTGTTGATTATATGCTTGTTATATGATGAAATATATTTGTGGATATTAACATGTTTTGATAATTTATTGATTGTTTGATGAATTCATGGAATAACAAGAGTTATTGCAGCTAGTTTGAGAGGGCTTAGAGCCTTCTTGTTGATTTTCAGATGAAGAATATCAGTTTACGATCAGATATGTATTCATGACCTATAGCTTACATGTTTACCAAATGTATGATGAAATGTATGTTAGATATTAGGCATATTTGGGTCATGTTATTTCTTGAATTTTGATTGATTATAATTTTTAGTGCCTTTCATTTCATTCTGGAAAGTTTCAGGCAATTCTAGGCAATGATTTGGAGGCTAGCCTGAAAAGGTAGCTCAGATCCTAGAATTGCAGGTACAAAGCTAGAGCTTTTGGTCCATAACCACTTGGAGGAAATCCTGTGAGTGTCATTATAGCCTCATAATCACATGAAATAAATGTCAAGGGTGTGGTTATGGGTCTAGCTTAGTTAAGAAAAATTCTAGCTCAGGGATTGGACATCTGGGGTGGTTGTTTAGCTCATGGGTGGTTTGTAGTTCTTGAGGATGGTAAAAAAGGTTTCAGTTTATAGGCTCCACTTCCTCAACTGGAACTTGGAGGTATGTTCATATCATAGTGACACTCATCTCATGTTTACCCTAACAGGCTTATGAAATTGGGAAAATGTGGGAGGAGGTGTTTATAGGGTGGTATTATAGCAGGTTTCATTTGTTATTTTTTGTAGCATCAGGGGTATTCTAGTCTCAAAACTTTGTGGAGAGGCTAAAACGCAGGAGTTCTCCATAACCCAAGAATTTTTTCTAGAAATTCCACCTGGAAGTGTATTAATTAGATTATTACCCTATTTTTAAATATTTCCCAAATCTAAACTTAGGAAAAGGGGTTAATTAATTAGCATTAATTGTGTGAATTGTATAGAAACTCAAATGGATCGATCCAAAAAGATTTCAGCCATTGATTATGTTTTAATCTTGGTTTTTGGAGTCCCAACTAGATATTATAAGAGGAGGTTGATGGGTAGATGGAGGGCACACACACTAGAGATCAATTTCCTTAGGCAGTTCGATTTTACAGAGAGCAGCAATAGTTGCCAGAAGAGTTTGAGCCAGAGAATGGAAGCATAGATAGAGAGGGGTAGGGATAGTGAGTCTAGAGGAATTTATCCAGATATGGAGAGTAACTTGCAGAGAAAGGCATAAACAGTCACAGAGAGGCTAATGCAAAGGCTGCACAAAAGTCTCTAGAGGTCAATTTGATTAAGTTGGAGGAAGGATTGTTTTAGGTGCTAGTGGCCAAAAGAATTTCCAGAGGGCCAATCCACAGGCTGTAGGTTTTAACCCTGTACAAAAATTACCTGCATACAAATTCTTAAAACACAACAAATAAACAATGCGAGAGCATAACACATAAAACACATCACAAAGATTTTCCCTTGGATCCCAAAATCGGGACTACCAGATTGATTTCTCATTATGTTCCTTTCAATGTTACAATACATATTTATACATGTTGAAGCATCCAGTACCATGGACCGAAAACCATCACGCCCAAAACCATGTGTGAAAACCATGCACAAAACCATAGGTAGGTCTGCCCACCTAATATAGGGTCCAAAAAAAATTTCCCTGGGGCGCTACCCTGGACCCCATAGAGGGGGCTCCCCACCCCCCTCAAACCCCTTGTGACCCCCCCACTGCGCAATTAGCGCAAAGAAGGGGGGGGCTCCGCCACCCCTCTAACCCCCCGGTTAACTAGGGGAGCTAGTCGTGGAAAAAATATAACACAACCCAACATTCTCCCACTTGTTGTTTTCTTTCCATAAGGGGCCACAGGAGCACTTAGTCATTTATCTAGCCCTGCAATGCCCATTGTTTCTCTACACCAAGAGAACTTCTCAGAGCTCATAGATTTTTTCAATGCATCTGCAGTATTCTTCAAAGTGTCCACCATTACCAACAAAACCTTTTTGTCTTCTATTATATCCCTCACAAAGTGATACTGAACATCAATGTGCTTTGTCTTTGAATGATAAGCAGGGTTCTTTGCCAGTAAAATTACACTTTGGCTGTCACAGTCTATCCTTATAGCTCCCTGTACTAACCCCATACTTGAACACAATCTCTACAACCAAACTGCTTCCTTTCTTGCATGAGTGGCTGCCATGTATTCTGCCTTTGTAGTTGATAATGCCACTACAGATTGTTTCTTACTCATCCAACTGATTGCACCTCCAAATAGGTTAAACACATACCCACTTGTAGATCTTCTCTGATCCATATTTCTAGCCCAGACTGCATCAACAAAGCCATGGATATCCAACACTCTATCCAATCCTGGTCTTCCTTAATCGCACAAGCCATAATCACTAGTGCCACATGAATACCTGAAAACCGGCTTCACTGTTGTCCAGTGCTCCTTCCCCGGTTTTGCCATAAACCTGATCAATACTCCCACTACATGTGTAATGTATGGTCTAGTACAAACCATTACATACATCAGGCTACCGACTTCATTTGGATATGGAACACGAAGCATGTCCTCTTCCTCTTGTTGTATCTTGGGACACTGTTCAGTAGATAACTCCACACCTACAAGAATAGGAACCTTCATCGGTTTACTATCTTGCATATTAAACCTCTGCAATATTGTCTCGACATACTTCCTCTGGTTTAACCAGAGCTTCCTCTTTGCTTGACCTCTTTTAATTTCCATGCCCAAAAATATAGTTTGCAGCACCAAGATCTTTCATGTCGAATTTGGAGGACAATTGGGTCTTCAAATCCAGGATAATTTCTTTGTCATTTCCAACCAGCAACATTTCATCCACATACAAGACCATATAAATAACACGGTCACCAATTAATTTAAAATACGCACAGTGATCTACTTTGCTTCTCATGAAGTCAAGTCCCTGTATAAATGTATCAAATTTCTGATACCACATCCTTGGTGACTGTTTTAGCCCATACAAATACTTCTTTAACTTGCATATCAATTCTTTCTTACCCTTCACCGCAAATCCTTCAGGTTGCTTCATGTATATCTCTTTTTCTAGATCCCTGTGAAGAAATGTTGTCTTCACATCCATTTGTTCTACCTCAAAATAAAAAGAAGGAGCAAAAGATAAAAGTAATCTAATAGCAGCTACCTTGGAAACAAGAGAAAAAATAACACCAAAATCAATTCGCAGCACCTGGCAATAACCTTTTTCTACCAACCAAGCTTTGTATTTCTCCACCTTTCCTTCTGCATTTGTCTTCTTCTTGAACACCCATTTGCTGCCAATGGGTTTCCTTCCAGCCGGCAACTCTACTAGATCCCAAGCCTCATTTTTATGCAAAGATGCCATTTCATCAACCACGGTCTCTTTCCAGAGTTTTCCATCCTCTGATTCTACTGCTTCCTTCACAGTTCTGGGATCATCATAAGTAATAGATAAAGCAAAATTTGAATAGAAAGTAGGTGGACTATACCTTTCCGGCTAACTTATTTCTTGAACTGATCTTCTCACAACCGGATTTTATGGCTCTTCATCTTCTGATTCCTCTTCTGTTGTAGAGCCTGATGCTTCCTCCTTTAGCTCAAACTTTATCTTCTTAGGTTCCTTTGATGGGACTTCATGTTTAATAACATCTTTCACCTCTCTGAACACCACATCTTGGTTGTACACAACCTTCCTTATTATTGGGTTCCAAAGCTTATAACCCTTTAAACCATCCTTATATCCAATAGAGATGCACTTTTCAGATTTACTATCCAACTTGCTTCTTTTCTCCTTTGGAACATGTACATATGCATCACATCCAAATACCATCATATATGAAAGAGAGGGTTTATTACCAGTCCATATCTCTTTTGGAGTCTTATCCTCCAACGTTGATGAAGGTGATCTGTTGACCAGGTAACATGTTGTCTCCCATGCCTCTACCCAGAATTCCTATCCTAACCCGACACCACTGAGCATGCTTCTTTCCATTTCCATCAATGTCTTGTTCATTCTTTCTACAACTCCATTCTTCTCAGGTGTGTATGGAGTATTATTCTGTCATGCTATACCACACTTCTTACAGAATTCTTCAAATTCCTTGTTGCAAAATTCTCAACCATTATCTATCCTCAACACCTTTATATTCTTCTCTGTCTGGTTTTCCACCAGAGCCTTAAATTCTTTAAACCTGTCAAAGAATTTAGATTTATTCTTGAGGAAATATATCCATGTATTTCTTGAGAAGTCATCTATAAATGATACATAGTACATAGACTTACCTAGTGATGGAACCTTGACAAGTCCAATCACATCACTGTGCACAAGCTCTAATATCTATTTCGCCCTCTTACCACCAGAAGGGAAACTCACCTGATTTTGCTTCCCATATACACAATTTTTAGAGAAATCAAAATCTAGAGAGCTATTAGTCATACCTTATACCATACCTTTACCATGAAGTATTCAAAGGCCCTTATCTCCAATATATCCAAGCCTTTGATGCCATAGCATGGTCTTTTCTCCAGAGACCACTAGATTTTCTGCTCCACTTTCAGGAACCATAGAACTATTGCACCCATCAACAATAGTGTTACCTTGTAGCTTGTACAGAGTTCCAATCCAAACTCCCCGCATCAATACTAGTGCTCCTCGAACCATATTGCATGTATCTTTCTTGAACACTATTTTTACATCTGCATCATCCAACTTGCTTACAGAAATCAGATTTTTGACCAATGCAGGAATATGCAGAACACCCATAAGTGTTCTAACCCTTCCACCTTGCAACTTCAACTTTACTTTTCCACGACCAATGTTTCTAGCCTTCCTATCATCCCCTAAGAAGACATCACCACAATTGTATTTCTCTTACACTTGCATCATCGAACTTGCTTACAGAAATTAGATTTTTGACCAATGCAGGAATATGCAGAACACCCGTAAGTGTTATAACCCTTCCACCTTGCAACTTCAACTTTACTTTTTTGCGACCAACTATTGTAGCCTTCCTATCATCCCCTAAGAAGACATCACCACAATCGTATTTCTCATACTCGCAGAACCACTCTCTATGGGGAGTGAAGTGAAAGGATGCACCTGAGTCAATCAACCATGCCTCATAATCTACATGTGTACTTGAAGAGGCCAATTACACATCCCCACCTTCATCTAAGGTGGTTTCACCTCTGCAGAAGGAGCATCATCAGATATTTTTCCTTTCTCAGGAGCTTTAGATTTATAGTCCCTTTTGTAGTGCCCTTCCTTTCCGCATTTCCAGCACATCACCTTTATAGGTTTTCTTGGAGATTTAGATCTCCCTCTAGATTTAGATCTCCCACTTGATGACTTATTTTTGTTTATGTTTTGGGACCATCCTGGTACAGACAAGGCATCACCATTCTGGCTCTCCATATTTTTCCTTCTCATCTCCTTTGTTAGTAAGGATGAGACTATTTCATCAAACTGCAAGGCAGTTGCATTGCTACATATTGCAATAACCAAACTATCCCACGAATCTCATAAAGAACACAACAAACTGATGCACTTATCTTCATCGGAAATTTTAATATTAATATATAATAACTGACTTACAACAATATTAAATGCATTCAGATGCTCTCTCACCAAGTCTCCATCTTTCATCCTCAGGTTATACAACTTTTTCCGTAGGAAACTTTTAATCACCAGAGACTTAGATTGGTACAAAGTCCCTAACTTGTCCCACAAAGCCTTCGTCGTAGCTTCCCCTGATACATTCAACAATACTGAATCTGAGACACACAATTGTATTGTTCTCTTTACCTTCTGATCCAACTTCTTCCATTCTTCATTAGACACTCCTGTTGGTTTAGTACCCGGATCTACCGCAATCCACTGATCTTTATCCACAAACAGATCCTCCATCTTGAGTTTCCACAACTCAAAACTTTGACCATTAAATTTCTCGATATCTATCTTTCCACAGCTTGCCATCTTCTTTCACCACCAGAATCAATCCCACAGATCTTCCACTGAACAGGGTCTACCACAGGTTCAAGCAAAACCCCTCTATAATAAAGGCGTCCCCTTTAAGCCAAAGCAACTTTGATACCAAATGTAGTTTTTAACCCCATATAGAAATTACCTACATACGAATTCTTAAAAAATCGAAAATAAAAAATGCGAGAACATAACACATATACACAGAGATTTCCCTTGATCCCAAAATTGAGACTAGCAACTTGATTTTTCATTATGTTCCTTTCAATGTTACAATACATATTTATACATGTAAAAGCATCCAATACCATGGACCGAAAACCATCGCGCCCAAAGCCATGTGCGAAAACCATGCACAAAACCATAGGTAGGTCCACCCACCTAATATAGGGTCCAAAAAAAAAAAATCCCCCAGGCACTGTCCCGGACCCCATAGAGGGGGGCTAACTGCCCCCCTCAAACCCCCTGTGACCCCCTTCGCTGTGCAATCGACACAACGAAGGGGGGGCTCCGCCCCCCCTCTAACCCTCAAGTTAACTAGGGGAGCTAGTCATGGAAAGAATATAACACAACCCAACAGAGGCTCTCAAGCTAGTGGCAGTCAGTTACAAATGTATTCGAGGCAACTCCAGGCTAGTGAGTTTCAGGCCTACGTAGGGTTGATGTAGGACCTGCGCATAAGCAATTGGAGAGTCAGTTCAATTGGCTTGATTGAGCCAAGATTGTTTGTGGGGGTGAGGAAAAATCCCCACAATATTTTTTCTAATATTTACTCTATAGGATTACCAAATTTTAGCATACATTTGTACTCAGAATTTCTCATTTCTTCTTAATAATAAAAACCCTCAATTGTTGCACTAGTTTTCCCAAGTTGGGTTTTTCCGAGGACTTTTGTCCAAAAATAACTTTGTAAAATTTTTCTATGTGCGAATATTTTCTCAGTTTCTAGTTTATCTTCCACATTATTTTTATTTGTGAAGGTTATGGTGTGTATATTCATTATTTTTCATAGCAAATAAATTGTTAATTAATTGACAGTTAAAAAGAATTTATTCCAGTTGTTGCAATAGGACTTCACATAGTTCAAATTTTCACATGGTATCAGAGCAATTTTGATCAAACTAGGAAGCTCAAAAGTGGAAATATAAATTTGATGTTCATAGGTGGCAATAGAATAAATTTCTAGGGGTTGCACAGAGCTTAAACCAAGAAGTTTGAATTGTTGTGAAGATCGATTTTTCAATGCAGGTTGGTAGAAAAAATCAGCGTTCTAGATTAAGAGATTCCAGCAGGTAGAGGGAGTAACAGTCCATTATTTTCGCTAGAAAGATTCCTTGTTTGGGCGCAAAAGGGTTTTCTAGTAGTTTTTAGTAGCAGAATCAACATCGGGTGCAAGAAGAAGGCCACATACAGAGAGAATTTTTCTCATAGGGTTTCTAGTCTAGAAATCTAATTTTCTAGTTGTTGTTGCCAGTAACTACAAGAAGAGGTTCTCACTCTAGAAGGGAGTGCAAGTAGAAAATTCAACATCTAAGCAAAGGATCGGGGATATTTTTGAATAGATTCAGAGATGGCCATAACTAGGCTTAGATATCAAGATAGGTTGAAGGGAGCCTACAACCTTTTCATGTGGAAGGTTAGGATGTCCTCCCTTCTGGATGAACATGGCCTGAAATCCTATTTAGATAATTTAGTGGCAGTTCCCCAGGATGTAGATCAGCTGAAGGAGTACAGGAGGGAGATGAAAAATGTGAAGTGGTTGATCCTGGATAGAGTCAAGTACCATATAGTCTTGCATGTATCTAGAAAGACTACTACTAAGTAGATGTAGGACACTCTTGTCTAGTTATATCATAACACTTCCGAGCAACGGAAGAAGTTCCTGCAAGAGAAGTTGAGAAGAATCAGGATAATGAAGGGTGAAGGCATTGATTCCTTCCTCACCAGAATTTAGGAGGTCCATGATCATCTTGTAGCCATTGGGGAGGAACCTCAACCAACAAAGCTTTTATGATTGGCACTAAACAGTGTCTCAAAGAAGTGGCAATTATTTGTCCAAAGTATCTTGGGCCAAGACACCTTGCCTAGATTGGGTAGGATGTGGTCATACCTACAACAGGAGGAGTTAGGCAAGCTCTATTAAAGAGAACCATTAATGGAAGTAGAAAAAAGGGTGAGAAAGAAGAGGAGAATGTGGCCCTAGCATCAAAGTCTCCCAGTTGGGGACGGAGGGGGGGAAAGAAGAAGAAGAAAAACCTATCTAAGGTCAAGTGCTTCAGGTGTGGTGAGTTTGGCCACTACACTACTCATTGTCCTCTCAAGAAGAAGGATAAGCAAGAGAAGCAGGACCAGGTGATATCATCCGTAGAGATAGAAAATTTGTCCTCGAGGTTGGAGGACTATTTTTCCATGATAGTAGTTATACCTCCAAAAGTGAGGTGGATTGATATGGAGTTATAGTCCTAGAGTTACGAAAGGTTGGGCAGGGTCAATTGAGGTGTCCTCCTCATGGATCATTACCTTGCTACAAGGGCCCACAATTTTCAGTAGCAATATGGATCAGTGTCACTAATGTAGTTATATTCGAGAGTGGCAGTCATGTGCTAAGGAACGCAAAGCAGTGTTGATAGCAAAGTAGGAGGCTCAGTAGTAGAGTTAGCATCGACGTAGATTCCTTAGTGGATAGTGTAGAGGCTAGTAGCAGTCATATGCACAATTTACAGTTGCAGCACATCAACATATTTGATTTATTATTTTAGATGCTTGTCAGTTGCTATTGCAACAACAACAACAACAATTGAGAGGGAGTTGCAGTACAGATGCTGAGGTTGCATCAACATAGCAATGTCAACAACAACATAAATGCAGCATCAGAGTTGTGTAATGGTTGGTGGGAAATGGAAGTCAATAATAGTGGCCAGACATCAGTAGTGTATGAGGGTGATACATAGACAGGGCATTGTAGCAGTAGTACAACACTAGAACACTTTCCTCCCTAATAGGGAGTGTTAGTTTTTATAGAATTAGATATGTTCTAGTCTTAAAACTTTGCGAAGAGGCTAAAACACAGGATTTCTTCATAACCTAGAAATCGTTTCTGGAAATTCCACCTAGAAGTGTCTCAATTATATTATTAGCCTATTTTTTAATATTTCCTAAGTCTAAACTTAGGAAAAGGTTTTAATTAATCAATATTAATTTATAGAGGTGTGAATTTTCTAGAAACTCACATGAATCAATCTAGAAATGATCTCATCCATTAATTATGTTTTAATCTTAGCCATTGGAGTCCCAACTAGAGATTATAAGAGGAGGTTGATGGGAAGATGAGGTTGATGGGAGTTCGGTTTTCCAAAGAGTAGCAGCAATTGACAGAAGAGTTTGAGACAAAGAAGGGAAGTATAGACAGAGAGGGGTAGGGACAGTGAGTCTAAAGTAATTTATCCAAATCCAGAGAGTAGCTCGCAGAGAAAGGCATAAATAGCCATAGAGAGGCTGACGCAGAGGCTATGTAAAAGTCTCTAGAGGGAAATTCGATTCAGCTATAGGAAGGGCCATTTCAGGTGCTAGTGGTCGGAATAATTTCCATAGGGCCAATCTAGAGGCTCCTGGACTAGGGGAAGTCAATCAAATGTTGATTCGAGGCAGCTCCAAGCCAGCAAGTTTCAAGCCTATGTAAAAGCATTTGGAGAGCTAGCTCGATTAGCTTGATTGAGCCAGGCGCCTGTGGGGGTGACAAAAATTTCTCACAATATTTTTGCTAGTATTTTCTCTATAGGATTGCTAGATTTCAGCATCCAGTTGTACTCATAATTTCTCACTGTAATTTAATAATAAAAACCCTCAGTTATTGCATTGGTTTTCCCAGGTTGGGTTTTTCTAGGGAATTTTGTCCAAAAATAATTATGTCAAATTTTTCTGTGTATTCCAGTATTTTCTCAATTTCCATTTTATCTTCCTGGGAATTTTTATTTGTGAAGGTTGCAGTGTGATTTATTCGATATTTTTAGTAGCAATAAATTGTTAATTAATTTACAGTTAGAAGAATGTATTCCATTTGTTGCAATAGGATTTCAAATAGTTGAATTTTTCACTCTGTTATCTTTGGGTGATATCTAATACCACAAGGTGGTATTAGAGCTTCTAAGTTCAAACACTTGGAATGGATGGGCTAGATGTGATTGTTATGTATAGATGTTAGTTTTCGATATGGTTGTTAAGCATGCATTGTGATGGTCATTATTGCAGTCTTATGTTGTCATGTTGATGTTGAGATGATTGATATGTTGATTTCATTACGTATATATATATATATATATATATATATATATATAATATTATATATATATTATATATATATTATATATATATTGTGATAATATAGACTAATTTGTGCAGACAAGATAGCCTCCCTTTAAACACACTAAGGTATGTTTGATTATGTTTATATTTGGTTTATCTAACATGACATGTTTGCAGGAAGTAAAAGATCATAGATGACAAGAAAAATGGTGGATTACAGTTCACGTGACTCTCCTTATAGATCAGATGAGTAGTAAAGTGAAGAGTACTCTCCTGACATATAAAATACATTGAGAAGTATGAAGGTAGAAATCAAAATTTGTAAGGCAGAAAATTATAGGATCATTCAATCGTTGGAAATACTTGCCAGAGCTCAGGAGAAGCAACCAGAAGTCGGTGCAGTGATCCTTCAAAGCTTATCAGATTTGCATAGACAAGGACAATTGATAATCATTTATGGACAGGAGGAAAGGAATAATGGGGCATATGGTAGCAAGTGTCGTGGATGACATGGGTCAGATAGGGATGACACAGTAAGAGGTGGTAGATGGTTCGATACACCTGACAAGAGAGGTAGTGGTTATGTGTTCTATTCTAGTTCTAGTTCAGAGAGGCATCATGGTCATCATCTCTATCATCCTTACAGGAGGAGTGAGGGGGGATACTTGCCGCATGAGTTCAAGAAATCCAAGCCTCCTACCTTTGATGGAGAATTGATGAAACCAGAAGATGTACAAGCATGGATGCTTGGGATGAAGTTCTTCGAGCTGCATGATTACTCATAGAATATGAAATCCAATATAGATATTTGTAGTCTCAAACGAAAAGTAGATATCTGGTGGAAAGAAGTGAAGCATGTGAGAGGCATCGGGATAGAGGAATTGAGTCAACATGAGTTTAAAAGACCCTTCGGGAAGAAGTACGTGTCCAATAGATATTATGACAGAAAGGCCAAGGAATTCTATGAGATGAAGATGGGATCTATGACAAATGAAGAGTACATGATTAAGTTTATAGATGTTTTGAGGTATGTGCCATATATTAAGGATGAGAAGACAAAGTTCCAAAGATTCATCAGTGGATTTCCTTTAGTATTTAACAGATTCAGTATGATGAGCCTCGGTCATCTGAGGAAGTCATTGGAAAGTTGAAGCATTGTTATGAGTATTCTTTAAGTGTAAGTCTGAGTCTAAGCGTGAATGGAAGGGTAATGACAAGACAAAAGGAAAGTGGGATAAGAAGAAAGGAAGACCTCACGATGCAAGTAACAAGGAGAATGTTGTGTCATATGTTATCCTCCACAATATCCCAAGGCTGAGAAAGGAGATTGAAGGATGTAACCTCAAACCACTTAGGGTTCAACAGCTAACCCTGCTAAACTAGAGAGGGATCTCTCTATGGTCACATCCAAGGATTTGACTGGAATGGAAAAATGATATTATGCTAGGTATGTTCATCTCTAGGGTTTTGAAATCTAGAATTTTGCTGGATTGGGAGTGAAAATCAGGGGACTAGGTCAAAAGATCAAAAGTTTCAGTGGCAAGGGATATAGAGGAGCATGGTAGGTATGTCTTTGTGATACTTTGGGGTTTTTTGGATGTAGTGTGGGGTGAAAAAAAAAGGCTCAAAATGAGCATGGAAAGCATGAATTCATTTATTAGAATACTTAGTACATAAAATGATATTCCTAACTAAAAAAGAGCTTAATTAAAAGAATTTTGCTTAAAACCTCTTAGGAAAATCATTGAAGAAGGAAGATATGGAAAAGAGACTTGTACATCATTCATATAAAACTATAACAGAGAGAAAATATTATCACAAACTCACAACACAAGAATTCTTGAATAATAGCTACAACTATCCTTTGATTTCCTGTAAAAAGTGATGAAGTACAAGCTACAAGAGTTCCACTCTCTAATGTCAGCCCCCTAATACATCGAAATCTGAAGTATTTATACAATTATTTATAGAAAAATATCTTGGAACAGATTTCAAGATTTATTACAAAAATTATAAAAATAGATCAAAACTACTAAATATATCATTTAATTAAGATCTAGTGTTGTTCTGGGCATTCTGGTATAACTAAGGCCTCGAATAGACATTTCTATTAGTCATGTTGGTTGATGAAATGCATTGCTATTCCATTTTTAAGGCAATTTGTTTTGAAAAATATTGAAATGAATGTGCAATGCTGGCTCCCTTTTGTTGTTGTTTTTCTATTAAAAGTGAGCCAAAGGGACTGCCTCTGCCATTGATCCTTATCGCAATCGCATCTGGGACAGGCCTATGTCGTATCACAATTGCAATACAGAGAAGGGGATTTTACACTGATTTTCTATGTTTTACAAAAAAGGCAGACCTGAAAATTAACACACTACAATACATAAGATATCGCATCCGGTCGGGGTGTTTACCACAGACCCGGACCCGAAACTTTTCAAAATCGAATTAGATATCCCAGCAGGTCCGGAAAGGGGGCTTTCACCATATCGCAATCACAACCAGGAGTAGGACCTTGTAGGGGAGGGATTTTGGATTGGTGTGGTCGCTGAGGGTCGGGGCTATCGCTATCGGGGGAATGACCATGTGGGGGGAAAAGACTTAAGGTTGATGCGATCGTCGGGGGTCAAGACTTATAAACTGTGGGACATAATTGTTGCGAGACCTATCAACGAGACTTATCGGCATGAGACTTATTAGTGCGGGCTTTATCGCTGAGCGGGAGTGATTGCGGGATGCGGGATGTGGGATAAGACCAATTGCGGGATATGGGTTTTTTTGTAGGATATGGGATGGTGCGGGCATGTGGGATCGATTGTGGGATTGGGGACTATTATCGCAACTGGGGGTTGGGGGAATGTTGCGATATCATCGGAAAAAAAACTTTATCAGTGGGGGGGGAAGGAACGTTGTTTTTCATAGTTCATGTGATATGTGTCGATTGTGGGCCTAGGGATTTAAAGGGACTTCAACATAGTTAAATGGGTGTGCTAGAGTTAATACAAATGGAATTTTAAAAGGGATTTAGGCTAGAGTTGAAATATAATATGGAATATGAATGTTTCCAAGGGAAAAATGGATTTTTGGCTCATATTTAAGGATTTTCCCAAGGAAAAATGGATTTAAAAGGGAATGAGGGGATTTATGAGGGAAATTGGGGGAGATAAATTAAATATGGATGGGAATATTGAAACAGGCTGAAATCTCCTTGAACAATTTTCCCTATTACTACTCCCATGATAATGACATAAAGCGATGACATGAAGTCTATATGATTCATTGATGATATGACCAAGACACTCTTTATTGACAAGGAGTGATGAAAAGACTATGATGGCATTAATTGACCATGAGAATGGAGAGAGTAGTATCAAATTTTATTTGAAAATATAACAATTTGACCTAATAACCCTATCAACAACTTTGAAAGAGTACATTTGATCACTGGTGACTGGCAGGACTGACACACACTAACACCGTACAAGATGTTCAACGCATTTGACAGAGGACATGGGTCTTGGCTTGAGGATATGAACAAAGGTGATGGCAAGAATCTTTTTCAGTGTTGGACTTGTGGTGAATAGCATCGTAGGAGAGATTTTTTGCAACCTCAAGGTGGAATACCTTAGATATACAGTTCTCAGGAGGCACATATAGTTGTGAATGTTGGTCAGAACATTCCTTGAATTTATGCAACATTTGATAACAAGCAGGTTGATCATCAAGCATCCATTATTGAGATGGAAGGTAATCTCTTTGATCAAGTTGTTTCCATTTTGATTGATCCTATATCTAATTATAGTTATGTTAATCCTGGCTTGGTGGATAATTGTGGCTTGAATAAAGAAGTGCATGCAGAGTCATGGTTGGTGTGGATGGCTACAGGGACCAAGAAAAGCGTTCATCATTAGGTGAGAACTTGTGCATTTGATCTGAATGGTATGCCTACATCAACACATCTAAATGTGATTCCATTGGGTTCATATACCATGCTTTTGGGAATGGATTGGTTGTTAATTCATAGGACTAAGGTAGATTGATATGACAAGCCTATTGAGTGCTTATATGATAATGGAGAGAAGATAATCTTGCAGGGAAAGAAGATCTCGCATCAATGAGAATGGTTACAGTTATCCAGGAAAATCACAATAGCAGGAAAGGATGTGTATTATTTGGAGCTCATACTCTAGTGACAAAGGGAAGGATGTTGAGGATGATGAAGTTATGAAGAGGTATGTTTTTGGTAGAAATTTTGGGATGTGTTTTATGTAAATATTTCAGATTTACCGCATCATAGGGAAGTGGATTTCTCGATTGAGTTGGTACTAGGAGGAACACCAGCATCAAAGGCACCTTATAGAATGAGCACTGCAAAGTTAGTGGAATTGAAGTTGCAGCTTAAGGATATTCTCGATAAGGGATACATTAGGCCAAGTGTGTGACTTTGGGGTTCACCAATATTCTTTGTGAAGAAGAAGGATGGTACTCTTAGGTTGTGCATTGATTATAGGAAGTTGAACAAGGTGACTATAAAGAACAAGAATCCATCGCTAAAAATTAATGACTTGTTTGATTAGTTGAAGGGATCAACAATGTTCTCAAATATTGATTTGAGATCAGGATATCATCAGGTATGTATCAAAGAAGACGACATGTACAAGACCACATTATGTACTAGGTACGGGAATTATGAGTTTGTAGTGGTTACTTTTTGTCTTACGAATGCTCTAGCTACTTCCATGTGTTTGATGAACAGTGTGTTGTGTCCTTATCTAGACAAGTTTGTGATAATTTTCCTTAATGATATATTGATATATTCTATGGATGAGGAAGAGCATGCAGTGTACTCGATAGTCGTATTGAGACTAGAGAGAGAGCATTAGTTGTATTACAAGCTTAGCAAGTGCATTTTTTCAGATTGAAGTTCATTACTTGGGACATGTTGTTTCCAAGGAGGGGATAGAAATGGACTCAAAAAATATTAAATCTATCATAGAGTGGCTAGCTCCTATGAATGTGGATAAGGTCATATCATTCATGGGACTAGAAAGTTATTACTGGAGGTTCATCAGGAACTTCTCACAGATTTCCTATCCTATTACATCATTGCGAAGGAAAGGAAAGAAGTTTGAATGGACTGAGGAGCGTGCAACTAGTTTTGAATATTTGAAGTATTTACTTACAAAAGATCTTGATTTGAAGATTGCGGATCCTTACAACGAGTTCATGGTATATACAAATGCTTACAAAACAGGACTTGGTGGATTCATAATGCATGAAGAGGAGGTGGTATGCTATGAGTAGAGGAGGTTGAATGAGCACAAGAAGGACTATGTGACTCATGATCTTGAATTGGTAGTTATCATTCATGCGATGAAGATGTGGAGACATTATCTTCCTGACAAGAGGTTTGTTCTAATGAGTGATCATAGTGGGTTGAGGCACTTGTTTGACCAACCTAATCTAAATGCTAGGAAAGCTATATGGTTAGCTACTCTCAATGAGTTTGAATTTGATATCAGGTACATCAACGGAAAGGAGAATCGGGTTGCAAATGCTCTCAGAAGAACAGTGCAGTTGAATCAAATTTCAGTAGTGATTTCTTCTGCTATAGACTTGTAGGAGTAGATCTTGCAGGTAGGGCAACATGATGACATGTGCTAGGAATTGAAGCATAGGTTACAATAACAAGGTGAAGGTGATAGGGATGATGAGTATCACCTCACAGCATATGGCTTGGTCATATTTATAAGCAAGATTTATGTTCCAAATGATAGTGAGCTCAAGAATCTTATCTTCAGAAAGTTTCATGTCAATTTGTATTTAGGTCACCCAAGGTATCAGAAAAAATTAATAGTTGTGAAGAAGTTCTACCCTTTGTCGAACTTGAAGAAAGAGGTGGTTAAGTTTGTGGCAAGATATTTGGACTATCCGCAAGTAAAATCAGAGTGTAAGCATCCATGTGGTTTATTACATCCAATTTTGATTCTAGAGTGGAAATGGGAGGTCATTTCCATGGAATTTATTATTGGTTTATTGAGGATATTGAAGCAACATGATTCCATCATGGTTGTGGTTGGAAGGTTGAGTAAGCTAGCTCACTTCATGGCAGTCAAGTATATGAATTCAACTAGCAAGGTAGCTCATATTTTCATTAGGGAGATAGTTATATTGCATGGTGTTCCCAAGAAGATCATATTAGGCAAAGACTCCAAGTTCACTTCTAGGTTTTAGAAGGAGTTGTTTAGAGGTATAGGGACAAAGTTGGATATTAGTGCATTATCATATGTATATAGATGGATAGATAGAGAGGGTTAACAGGATTCTTGAAGACATGATGAGGATGCATGTTATGCATCAGCAAAGGAAGTGGGAGGAGTATCTTCCATTGGTAGAGTTTGCATACAATAATTGGCATTAGGATTCCTTAAGGATGATTCCAATGGAGGTTCTCTATGGGTGAAGTTTTAATACTCTTATCAAATGGAGTGATCCAGTGAACAAGGTATTGGTTGGGCTAGATATGTTGGTTAAGATGGAACATGAAATGCAAGTTATTAAAATGAATCTAAAAGAAATGCAAGACAAATAGAAGAGTTATGCATATCAGGTTGATTGCTTTGCAAGTAACAGGTTCCATGGGTGATTTTCTTGTTGATTTTTGGAGGCATGGTATATGATCAGAAAATGATCCTAGATGACTTTTCACTCAAAAATGAAAGTCGAAGGATGCTTCTGAAAAATAGTCCCATTGCATAGATCTTCTCAATCTGAATCTAATGCAACTTGAATGGGCTAAAATGGACTTCGGGTGAAGAAGTTATTGTAGAAAGAAGATTTCCATTGTCCTTTAAAAAGGAGGCAAATTATTCTAAAAATGGGCTTAAGGCTTTATATGTGTTCCTTAAGGAAATCGCATCGTAAATGTGCAAAGGGGTGTACTTAAGGCAAGGATGGAAGGAACCCTGATTGCGACTTTCGACTTATCGCATCGGAGGTAGGCCTTCACCTGATATCGGGACCCCAAGCAGAGCCAATTGTGATATGCAATGATCGGTGTCGGCGATCGGTGATCAGAGTAGATAGTGCTAAGGGCCATGTGATGTGCAATTAGCGATTGCGATTGCAATCGGTGGATCGGCAGATCGGCGATCGGCATAGTCAAAAGGAAGACCCCCGGGGCTGTTGCGACAACGATATTGCGATATGTCGATATAGCGATGGGGCCGATAGCGATACACTAATATTGGCGATCGGTGATTGGATCGCACAAATATAAATGGCCATTGACACAGTGCAATTGCGATTAGCGATCAGGGTGCGGTCCTGATGGAATTATGGATGCGATTCTATAAAATTTGAGTTTCGGGTGTATTGGCTAATGATGTGTTTTTAACGGGTTTTCTGTGTATTTTCCATTATGCTGCTGTTTTTGAGATTATGAGAGGAGAAAGGCCAAAACGACCAATTTTCTTGTGTTGTCGATTCATTTCCATTTGGAAATAGCCATCATTCCTTGTGCCACGTTATAGGCAGGCGTTTCTACAACAGGGATGCATTTTGAGGCGCGAAGAGATAGAGCCGAGGGGAAAAATGATTCCTCATGATAAAAATTGATAGAGGAACAATTGCGGAAACTACAGAGTCAAAGAATGCCTCTCAAAATCCAAAGAGGATGATTGAGAGAGAGCACAAAGATTGCTGAAGGTCGCTGGAATGTTGCTAAGGGGCGCTTGAAGGTCAAGCGAACCATTAATGCACGCAAAGGCCGAGAGAAGCTCGTGAGAGCCAGAGCCAAAGCCAAGAGCCAAAGCCAAAGCCAAGAGCGAGAGCACCAGAGCTACAGATCCAGAGTGCTTGACAGAGGCATAGCCACCAGAGGTTGGAGGCAGAGCCTCATAGCCATAGAGCTCAAATTAGACTTCTAAGAACCATGATGCCGTAGTTAAGCTGTAGAACAGCAAAGAGATCAAATGATCCAGTTGTTGCTAGTGTTCAGAGTGTGTTGAAGATATAAGAAGGAATTCTAGAGACAATTAGAGAATTCTGAGGGAGTTGGTGCAAGCTAGAGCAAGATCGCTCAGAGCATTGATTGAAGGAATCTAGTCCAAAGATGCCTAGATCTGCCTGCAGAGTGAGGAAAACTAGCGGGATAAGATGGCATTCTAAACCCATAGGTTTAGTGTAAACCAATGGAGTTGAGAGTGGAGCTTGTAAAAATATTTCAGCCATAATCCCAAAGATCCTAGTTGAGTTGACTAGAGCTCAAGGAGACATAGCCCAAGATATCAGGGTGAACTCCATATTACATTGTTCTATCATGTGTTTGCTTTATTTGCTGCTTTTATTTACTGTTATCTTAGTTTTACTTCAGCGTAAGCAAATGAACTCAAAACACATCAACAATTAAGGACAAACACAAGCATACACCTATTTTCAAGCACTTTTTAATTCTGCAATTGGTTAATCATAAGGTCTTGGAAATATATAAGCTTTGGAAGTGGGAGAGGTTCTTGTAAGCTGGCAAGAAGCCTTTAGTGCCCCATTTTCAGATCAGGTGGTATCGGAGCCTGAGATTGATTAACCCCACCTTTAGGAAGGTGATATCAAAGCTGGTTATACCAAAGCAAGTGGTATCAGATCAGAATGCTTGATTGACAGAGAAAGGATTGCTTGTCTGAAAGGTGTTTAAACAATCAGAGGTTGATTGTATTTTTGTTTGTAGACTGACTATTGTTTGAATTTGTAGAGGGGAAGGGAAATCTATTGATAGCTCAGTCCAGGAGAGGATAAAAAGGAATAAGGGTAGAAGGCATTCTTCTTATTCCAAGGGACCTCAAGGAAATCCTTGAAACACAAGAGGTTTGTTGCAAAAGGTTGTTGAATAAGCTCTTTATTAATCTTGTTTGAAGTTATTTTGTTCATTTTGATAATGACATCTTCTACAAGTGAGTCCTCAAATTATTCTTTCTTCACAAGAGTCTTTGATGAAGAAATGAAGCAAGACTTGTCCACCATGATGGATATGGTGAGAGAAATCTATGAGGATGGAAGGAAGAGCAGCATACTTAGAGAGCAGTTGAATTCTGTGGAGGAAGAGAAGAAGTTGCTTTCTGAAAAATTGCAGGAAATGGGGAGGCAACTTCATATTGAAAGTATGAACCTGAAAAGGATGCATGATTTGGAGACACAACTCTTTTTTGCCAAAAAATCCTTGGTCAAGTATCAGCTTGAAGAAGAGGTAAAAAATTCTTGTTTATCTCCAAATTCTTCTAAGAATTCTTGTATTGGTTCTTTTAAAAAACATACCAAAGGCATAGGTTACAAGTTAATGTCTAAGATGGGCTATGAAGGAAAAGACTTGGGTAAACATGCACAGGGTATTGTTGAGCCAATAATGGTTGAGGAAAGGCCTAAGTATTTGGGTCTTGGCTATGGACAATCTTATAGAGAAAGTTCCAAAGTTTCCATGAAGGCCATTGAAACAATTCCAAGAAGGAGTTTCATGCCAGGTCATCTACCTCAAGAGTGTTAATATTGTATTCATGGAGAATGCAATAGCTTGAAACATCATTTGCAGGATGCAGGTGTTCATAAGAATGCACTTGAACCAGAGAGTTGTGGAAACTCTGACAGCCTTGAAGATCTTGATGATGTTCCAAGGGGAGCCACTTCTTCATTTGATTCACCTCCTCATGAAGGCAATAAAGGTGAAAGATAAAGGTATAAATCTGGTTCTAACCATATTCCTTTTTGATTATGATAAGCATGATAAATTTCCATGTAAGCATTGGAAAAGAGTTGCATGTTCCTTTTGTGGCTTGGATAACCATAATGTTTCTAGATGTTGGAAGAGAATGGCCACATACAAGAAACTTTTGAAGGAAAGGAAGTAAGAAGCCAAAGCTCCATTGGACAAGGCAAATCATGCTATCAAGAGGATGCACATGTGTTGCACCTACTGTCATAAGCAAGGACACATTGCTGAAAAGTGTTGGACTCTGAATCCAACAATGATTCCACGAAACTTGAAGAAGGTGGAAAGAGAAAATGGTAGGAATGGAAAGGAAGATTCCATGATTGATGTGTTTCAGGATGATTCACATGTTGATGCTGATGTGCAGACAAAGGTAGCACCTTTGAAATGGATTAGTAAGAAATGGTTAGAGTTCTTATCCAATTAAATATTGCATGTATTTTGACTTGATGCATCTATTTGCATTTCTTTGTTAATGGAATGTGAGTTGCAAGATTTTGCCAAGAAGGTGAATCGAAAAGTTGAGTATGATACTCACTTTATTGCTGCAACATTATGTTCATTTCAGCTTTGAAAGTACAGTGTGCTTAAGTGAAAGTTGAAAGGTGAAATGCATGCATGAGCATGATGTGCATGAACAAGGGATGCTAATGATTTCCTTGTATTTAAACATGTATGTGTGATTAACTTGAAGGGTTGATTGCTTTAGCATGCATGTAATGCAATATTGACTTGAGAAAAGTTGATTTGGTCTCCAAGATGGAGATAATGATGAAGTGTTTCATCTTTGAAAAAGAGTCCTAGAGGTCTTTTTCTACATGCTTAACTTGAAGGGTCATTTGTTTTAAAGGCATGTCTTTTGGGCTTGTTATCTAGTCCATCATTTGTATGTAGATGTAAGACATGGAGGTGTTCACAAGATGTGAGATTTGTTTCTTTTGTTGAAGCAGGAGTTATAGGCCATCCAGTTGTTGTCTGTATTTCTGTTGTTGTTAACAATTGTTTTTTACAGCTTGTTAAACAGGTACAAATGAAAGTTTTGTGAAGCAGATGTAATTTGACATTTGTTTGAGCCTCCTTGGATCAATGATCAAGGCAGAGAAGTTCAAACTACATTCTATAACCTTCTCAGCAGGAGTTCTGCATGAATTCAAGGAGGAAAACAATGCTTCCCAAGAGGGCCAGCACATCCAGGAAGGAGAGTGGTCAAAGGCTTTGGTTCAGAGGCACTAGCCATGCAGGCAAGTGTATGAAGGCTAAAAGAAGAGGGTGTTGTACTCTCATCTACTGTTCATATCAGTATATCAGACTTTTGGAGACCAAAATCTTTTTAGTGGGAAGGTGTGATCAGAAAATGATCCTAGATGACTTTTCACTCAAAAATGAAAGTCAAAGGATGCTTTTGAAAAATAGTCCCATTGCATAGATCTTCTCAATCTGAATCTAATGCAACTTGAATGGGTTAAAATGGACTTCGGGTGAAGAAGTTATCACAGAAATAAGATTGCTATTGTCCTTTGAAAAGGAAGCAAATTCTTCTAAAAATGGGCTTAAGGCTTTATATGCGTTCCTTAAGGAAATTGCAACACAAATGTGCAAAGGGGTGGACTTAAGGCAAGGGTGGAAGGAACCTCGATTGTGACTTCTGCCTTATCGCATCGGAGGTAGGCCTTCGCCTGATATCAGGACCCCAGGTAGAGCTGATTGCAATATGCGATGATCAGTGTCAGCAATTGACGATTAGAGGAGATAGCGCTAAGGGCCATGCTACGTGCGATTAGTGATTGTGATGCAAAATTGCAATTACGATCAGCCGATCGGCCATCGGCACAGTCAAAGGGAAGACCCCCGAGGCCATTGCGACAGTGATATTGCGATATGCCGATATAGCGATGGGGCCGATAGCAATACGCCGATATTGGCGATCGGTGATTGGATCACACAAATATAAAGGCCTATTGACACAGTGCGATTGCAATTAGTGATCAAGGCACGGACTCAATGGGATTATGGACATGGTTCTATAAAATTTGAGTTCCAGTTATATTGACTAATGATGTGTTTTTAACGTGTTTCCTGTGTATTTTCCATTATACTACCTTTTTCAGGATTATGACAGAAGAAAGGAAAAAATGACCGAGTTTCTTGTGCCACCAGTTCATTTCCATTCGGAAACAACCATCATTCCTTATGCCACGTTACAGGCGGGCATTTCTGTAATAGGGATGTGCTTTGAGGCGCAAAGAGGCAGAGCTGAGGGGAAAAATGATTCCTCATGATCAAAATTGACAGAGGAACGGTTGTGGAAACTACAAAGTCAAAGAATGCCTCTCAAAAGCTAGAGAAGATGATTGAGAGAGAGCACAAAGATTGCTGAAGGTCGCTGGAATGTTGCTAAGGGGTGCTTGGAGGTCGAGCGAACCATTAATGCATGCAGAGGCTGAGAGAAGCTCGTTAGAGCCAGAGCCAAAGCCAAGAGCCAGAGCTAGAGCCAAGAGCGAGAGCACCAGAGCCGCAAAGCCAGAGTGCTTGACAGAGGCATAGCCACCAGAGGTTGGAGGCAGAGCCTCATAGCCATAGAGCTTAAAGTAGACTTCTAAGAGCCATGATGTCGTAGTGAAGTTGTAGAACATCAAATAGATCAAATGATCCAACTGTTGCTAGTGTTCAGAGTGTGCTGAAGATATAAGAAGGCATTCTAGAGACAGTTAGAGAATTCTAAGGGAGTTGATGCAAGCTAGAGCAAGATCTCTCAAAGCACTGATTGAATGAATCTAGTCCAGAGATGCCTAGATCTATCTGCAGAGTGAGGACAGCCAGTGGGATAAGATGGAATTCTAAACCCATAGGTTCAGTGTAAACCAATGGAGTTGAGCTTGGAGCTTGTAAAAAGGTTTCAGCCATAATCCCAAAGAGCCTAGTTGAGTTGACTAGAGCTCAAGGAGACGTAGCTCAAGATATCAGGGTGAACTCCATATTACATTGTTGTCTCATGTGTTTGCTTTATTTGCTGCTTTTATTTACTGTTATCTAAGTTTTATTTCAGCGTAAGCAAATGAACTCAAAACACATCAACAATTAAGGAAAAACACAAGCATACACCTATTTTCAAGCACTTTTTAATTCCATAGTTGGTTAATCATAAGGTCTTGGAAATATATAAGCTTTGGAAGTAGGAGAGGTTCTTGTAAGTTGACAAGAAGCCTTTAGTGCCCCAATTTCAGATCAATATATGCATGTGATTCTATAGTTTTGTGTTGTCATTGGTATGGAGATTTCCTGGATTGAAAGTGGTTTTAGCCTTACCTTTCCATTTCCTGGATAGCCATGGTGTTTTGGGATTTTCCACTTTTTTTATTGATTCTCATGTTCCTTATGGCCATGGGTTTGAACAAACGCACTGGAAGCCTTGGAACAACTTGGGTTGAGCTACTAGTTCCTTGATATGTTGGTTGGGGAAAATGCTCTAGAGCCCTTGGTGGGTTTAATTACTAGTCCCTAGAGCTATGGTTGGAAAAAACGCTCTAGAGCCCTAGAAGGTTGTGGGTTGAGATACTAGTTCCTAGAGCCATAGAAAACCTGGGTAGAGATCAATTGGATGGTGTTAGTGATTTTCAGACCATAGAGGTGGAATCACTATGGTTGAGGGTTGAGGTGGTTTGGCCTCGCGAATCCCTAGTTTGTTTTGTTTTGGTTAATCCATGAGGTCCCACATTCATGCTTGGAATATGGTGCAACAGTGATTGGATAAAAGAGAGATTTGGTTTAGTCCAATCTAAATTCGGTTGGTATGCGGAAGTCCCTGACTTGGATGGGAATTTTATATATCAATAAGAATTATTTTCCTACTGTGATTTATGAATACTTGTATTAATTATGTTGGTGATATTATAGCTGAGTTTCCATGGTTTCTATGTTGGTTATTTGATGGTTATATGCTTGTTATATGATGAAATCTATCTATAGCTCTTGAAATGTTTTGATAATTTATTGATTGGTTGATGAATGCATGGACTAACAAGTGTTATTGCAACTAGCTAAAGAGGGATTACAGCCTTTTTATTATTTTTAGATGAAGACTATCATTTTACAATCATATATGCATTCATGACCTATAGCTTATATGTTTGATGAAATGTTTGTTATGGATTAGGCATCTTTGGTTCAAGTACTTGCTTGAGTTTTGATTAATTAGCATTGACAGTATCTTTGATTGCATTCTGGAAAGTTTCAGGCAATTCTGGGAAGTGGTATGGAGGCTGGCCTGAAAAGGTGGCTCAGATATCAGAACTCCAAGTACAGAACTAGAGCATTATGGCCATAACCACATTGAGGCAAGCCTATGAGTGTAGTTATAGCCTCATAATTGAATGGAAGCAATGTCAAGGGTTTGGTTGTGGGTCTAGTTCAGTGAATAAAAATTCCAACTCGGGGATTGGACACCTAAGGTGGTTATTTAGCTCTTGGGTGGTCTATAGCCCTTGAGGATGGTTAGAAAGTTTTCAGTTTCTATACCCCACTTCCTCAACTAGAACTTGGATGGCAGGTCATGTCATAGTGACACTCGTCTCATGTTTACCCTGGCAGGCTTGTGAAATTGGGTAAATGTGAGAGGAGTTGTTTACAAGCCTTCGCTAGAGTGTGCTCTTGAGGTGCCATATGTACCTAATGGCCATGAACTAGAGAAGGGTGACTTCTAGGAGCCAGACAAGTTGTGGGAGGTACAGATTCTATGGACATAGAGATAGAAGTGGATGGTCCAAGGGAGGATGAGAAGGAGACATTTGGAGGGATTTGATGTCAAGGTCACGGGATATATGCTATAGGGAGGTGGTGTCATGGGAACTGATAGCAAGAAGCTTAGCTTTCCAAGAAGTGACATGAGATTTCTCCTTTTCTTAAGTTAGGAGATGATGAGCCAGAATATTGTAGAGTGACTAGAGAGTGTTGTGACCTCGATGAGCTTCTTCAACCACCAAATTGAAAACTTGAAAGAGGATATGGGTAGGGATAACATGGTCATATATTATCGAGTCTTCCTCTATGATAGGGGAGGTGGTTGGGCGACCTCTGCCTCTATCGTGCCTAACACGATGGCCCCTACCCATTTCTCTACTCATGGTGTAGTTCTAGAGTCGCCAAGATGAATGCCAAGCGAGGAGGTAAAAATGGTAGCAGGAAAGGAGAAAGAGGTCAAAAGAGACCAGAATGTGAGTGGGGTGGTCGTCGAGAGAGAAGAGAGGGGTAGCCATAATTCCTTGGGTTAATATGCTGGGAGCAAGAGCAGGGAGGGCATTAAATAATTTTTGTGATAACTCTATAGATATAGAACCAGGCATGCCTAATAAGACATGGCATAGGTGAAAAAAGTCAATTGGATTGTGTCATCATTCTATCCTTGGGAAGGTGGCGGCATTGGGAGGGGCACCCAGATCCAAGGATCATTAGGGCATTGTTACACCAGGAGATTGAGGCCCATTAGGGCACTGTTACACCAAAAAAATTAGGTACAATTTCACAAACCCATAGGATGGAATGATTATTATATCACTACCAATTAATTACAAGTCCTAGAGTCTGTTTATTTGAGGCAGACAAACCCTACCTTTTACCCTATGAAATCCTTACAATTTGAAGTATTCTTGAACAAAACAAATATATATGTGAAAAAATAAAATATTAAATTGTATTAATGTTTCTTATCAGTAAAAAAAATACTCTCCAAGTCAAATCATTCAATTTGACCTTGAAATGAAGGTTGGGCAGGCATTTTTTTGAAGCATGCCCAAATTTCCTTGCTTCACTAAAATGCACACTTAGGCTTCATTTCTTGGCCAATCTGATTGATTTGGATTGAATACTATTCAATTATTTATTACTAGTCCTGGTGTGCATTCATTTGAGGCACACAATCCCTACCTTTTACCCTATAAAATCAATCCAATTTGGAGTGTTCATGCACAACAGAAATTTAATGAGGATGAGTTACTACACACTTAAATTTAATGATGATGTACTTAATGTTATGTGAGAATGCATGTTCCCCACAAATTTCAAAGGTCTCTTAGGTCATGTATAAATAGGAAGAGACTTCTAATTTGTAAATATAAACACATTAGCGATGTTGTCATATTTTTATACATATTTTTTATTTTGCAACATTGAGTAGAGGCAACACACCCTTGTTTTCCATATATAGCCAATGAAAAATTGTATACATTCTAATTGTAAAATCGGTTGGGTGTTGGTTGGAACATGATAGTATAAATGGCATCCTCCTAGGGTAATATATGGGTGTAATGATTCCCACCATACGTCGCATTAAATAACTAGGGTCCTTGAATTATTTACCCTAACCCTATCTCTTCATTCTTCTTCATTTGGGATTCCATCTAGGCACTAATGTAGACCATGGCATTATGTAGGCCTTCCAATTGACCGGCTAGGTTTCTCATATCTTTCCTTATCTCATGCATCTTGTACTTATAACACCCTCTAGGAGGAGGATAGTTATCCATGACATGATTGTATCTAGGAATTTCTAAAATCCAAGACTCCAAGTATTACCACAATTAATACGACCACCACACAAGAAAAAGAAAACAACAACAAGATAGGAGGGGAAAATCCTTTTTAAGTATTTGAAAAGACCAATCAACTCAACAATCACTTTAAAATCCAAATAGAAACGAAAACGTAAAATTACAAACCTATCCATATTTTCAAAAGGGAAAATAGGTTCATTATCATTCGTAGGTGACCTATAATTTTTCATATCTCCCCACATAGATGTTTAATTTTATAAACCAAATTTTACAACCATATAATTTATTACACTTTTCAACGTTTACTCAAGCATATTCATCATTAACCATTAACTAGTAGAGTAATAACAATGCTAATTTTATTAGGGCTAGAAATCTCTATTGTAGATAATTGCATTTTTAACATTTTTAACATTTTCACATTGCATAAACCCCATATCATCATAAGTAATTATGTACATAGAACATTAGCAATAATAATGCAGTGGAACAATCATAGGTTTGTCATGATATATTTTTCATAGGGATCAACATATCTCTGTCATAATATTTTCTCATATCATACATAAGAATACCCATAATATTTTCCTTTACATTCAAATGATCCTTTACCACAACCAAATCATCTTGCATTTTCTTTAGTTCAACCTCTGAAATTCTGAGCTCTGCTGTGCCTTTGTCAATTTCTCTGAGGGGTCATCTAATTTAGCTAGAATCATTATTGGGCAAACATGATTTTTAATTGACTGTTGTAGGCTTTGCACTTGTTCCTGCAAAATAACAATGTCTTTATTTCTATCAACTAATTCTCCTATTAATAACTCTTTTTCTTTTTCAACTTGACCCAACTCAGCTATTTGAGTGTGCTCGGTCTATTAGGTCCCTATAATACTAGCGTATTCCCCTTATTTTTATTAGTGTAGCCCCCTATTATTATTTTTGTGCCCATTTATCCCCCATGTTGTTATTTTTGGACCCACAGAAGCCCACTATTGTTATTTTTGTGCCTTTACATTATTATTGTTATGTAGGCTCTGATTATATTATGACCCCTTAGACTCCTATATATACCGAGGTCTTATCACTTGAATCATCCAAGAATTGTTCAATGTAATGTAAAGGAGGTTTCCCCCTTGAAGAGGATAATTGCTAAGTCGTTGATTTATCTTTTCTGTGCGCTAGTTACATAACATTTGGTATTAGAGCATTGGATTATAGGGTTTCGCTTCTTCAAACAACTCATCTTGGAATTTGTGCTATAATTTTTTTATATGAGGATTCAAAAGCTGAAATGGCAACCATGTGGATTTTAAATATTGGTGAACATATTGTACGAATTTCAAATCTTTTTTCACTATATTTTCAAAGATATGATCCAAGGAAGTTATGGTTTTTGCAAGATCCAGAATTCCATATCAAACAAGTGACCTAGGGAAAATCGTCATAACTTTCTCTTTGAACATCGGATTTGAATTTCGTAAAACATGAATTATATTTCACATACTTTAGTTTTTTGGGTATCATTATTAGGGCCAAAGGTCGAAATAGTGACACGTGGCACTCCATACAAGTTCTCTTTACTGAACTAGGCTATAATCAGGCCATCGTGGGAGATTGAGTATAACGTTTTCTTGAAGAATCCAATCTCAGTCTCACTTGTGGGGTTGGAAGTAATACTCATAGGGCTTCCAAAGGAAAAAAAAATCAGATCTTGGAGATCTAGAATTACATAGATACAATAGTTTCGATGTTGAGCTCCTAAAAAGTAAGAAAAATATGTGTATTTTTCAAATTTTGCATAACTTCTGTTTGAAAAATCAGTTTTAAGTGATTCAAAGGGCATAGTGAAGCATAGATATCATTGTTTTATTCCATAATTCCTCGAAGCAAAAAAAATGGACATGCCTAGTAAACAAACAGAAATCTCTTCTATGTTGCATTAAGAAGAGGAAGAAATACAACATGATATATTAAATTTACGAGGCCAAGTGCAACAAATTTTTCTCTCACAAAAAGTAACAAAAAATGAATTGGAAGCCATGATGAATATTAAGATAAATGGTATAAAAAGGAGCATAGGAGTTAAGATTTATGGTACAGAAATGTACATGGGATTTTTCAATGATGGTTTAAAAGCAGACATGGAAACAATGATGAATGTCAAGATAGAGGGTTTGAAGAAAGGTTTGGAAAACTTGCTAGAAGAAAGGATTCATTGTGGTGATAAGTGAAAATCATGATGAGGAAAAAAGGAATATGAATTATGATTTTAGAGACTCCAATGTTGGGTTTAATAACCACCACATTGCAAAGATTGATATGAGGAAGTTTGACGGCAAGGATCCAGTAACATGGATACTATATATAGAGAAATATTTTGATATCCATGATGTGAAACACACACAAAAGGTACTCATTGCATATTTATATTTAGAACCCAATCAGTTTGTATCGTATTTATGGTTTTGTACTCGTAAACCACTTGTCACTTGGTCAATTTTTTTGAAGGAAATGATAGCATATTATGAGGATACAAAGAGAAATATCTTCTTTAGCCAATTGATAAATCTCAAACAAAATGGTTCAATGGTGAAGCACATTGAGGACTTTCAAAAATTGAATATTAGTGTAACTAATATTCTAGAGGAGCATAGGATTGATGTATTCATAGGGACTTTGAAGGATAACATCCAACATGAGGTTCACCTTTGGGAACCTGATTCATTGGAGAAGGCATTCAGGGTGGCAAGAAAATTTGAGAGAAAAATTATGGCAACAAGGAAGTCTACCACTCACAACTATAAATATGGAAGTGTTGAATCATATCCTTCCACAACCTACAAGGTTGACGTTACAATAATTGAAGGAAAAAAAGGAGCAAAAGGGCTTTGTTACAGTTTTGATAGAAAATACATTAAAGTTCATAAGTGTGCCTAGAAGAAATTATTCTACATAGATTGTGAAGAGGAGGAAGAAAAGGAATAAGAAACATCAAAAGAGGAGGATATACACCAGGAACCAACCCTAAATAAAGAATAAATGAATTCGACCATATCTTGCAATGCATTGGAAATAAATACCACTCCTCAAACTCTCAAAATAGAAGGATATATCAAGAAGAAAAAGGTAATAGTGTTGATTGATTCAAGTAGTACTCATAATTTTATTCATTATAAGATAGCCAAGGAATTGAATTACATACTATATCTAGTACCCAAGTGTCAAGTGATGATTTCAAATGGAGGAAGTATAAATTAATCTAGAAAGTCACATAATATTGAGCTAACAATGGGGGGATATGTATTGAATAGTCCAATTCTTTCCATTCCAAGGGGTGGTGTTGATGTTGTACAAGGAGTCCAATGGTTACAATCTTTGGGGACAATAGCTTTTAATTTTCAAGAACGTTTCTTGAATTTTTGTTTTTGGAAGGAAAGGAAGTTGAATTAAGGGGTATCGCAGGGAAACCAAGAAAGATAATTAACTCTAATGGCATGGAAAATCTTTTGAATAAATAACAACAGGCATAATTTCACAATTATAATCACTAGAGGTTCAAACATAAAAATGATCTATTTCTCCATATATCTAAAAAGTATTGGACAATCATTCCAAGGTATTTGAGAATCCCAAAGGCATCTGACCTATCTATGATGATTATCATGCTATTCATTTGATTCCAGGAAGTTTTCCTCCAAACATCAAACCTTACAGATATCATTATACCCAAAAGGGTGAAATTAAACATATAGTTGTAGAAATGCTAGAGTCTAGTATAATTCAACCTAGTCAAAGTTCTTTCTCAGCATCAGTAGTATTGGTGCACAAGAAGTATGGATCAAGTGCATGTGTCTGGATTATAGGGAGATCAAAAAGCTTGCTATTAAAGATAAATTTCCCATTCATGTCATTGATGAATTGTTGGATAAATTGCATGGATAAATTTACTTCACCAAGTTGGATCTTTGTTCAAGATATCATCAAATTGTAATGAAGACTGAAGACATTCTAAAAACAACATTCTAAACTCATGAGGGTCATTATGAATTTTCAGTCATGTCTTTTGGCCTTACTAATGCACCATTTCAAGGTTTGATGAATTCCATTTTAAAACCCTTCCTTAGAACATTTGTGTTACTACTTTTTTATGATATACTAATCTATAGAAAGTCTTGGAAGGATCATGTTAACAGGGTGCTCAAATTATTGGAGGAGAAACAATTATATGCAAAAACCTCCAAATGTTTCTTTGGAGTACAAGAGGTGGAATATTTGGGTCATATTTTATCTCATGAAGGTGTTAAGGTAGACCCTGGCACAATTAAAGCCATTAAGGAATGGAAAATACCCATAACCATAAATCATCTTTAAGGATTTCTCGGGTTGACAGGGTATTATCACAAGTTTGTTAGTAATTTTGGGAGAATAGAAGCACCTCCAACAACATTACGGAAGAAAGATGCATTTTCTTGGACTACATAAGTGACTAAGGCCTTTGAACATCTTAAAAAGGAAATGTGCCAAGCACTTGTCTTAGCTATGTCTGCCTTCACAAAAACCTTTATTGTGGAATGTGATGCCTCATGAAATGGAATTGGTTTTGTTTTAATGCAAGAAGGAAGACCCATTGCTTTCCAAAGTCATCCAATCAAATGAAATTATTTACACAACCCTATTTATGAGATGGAAATGTTGGCAATACTACATGCACTAAAGCAATGGATAACTTACCTAATGGGAAGACACTTCAAGGTAAAAATAGATCATGATAGTCTTAAATACTTTTGGAACAGAGATTATCTTCAGAAGAGTAGCAAAAATGGGTCACAAAGATGTTGAGTTGTGACTTTGAAATCATATACAAAAAATGGAAGAAAAATGTTGTTGGAGATGCACTCTCAAGAAAGAATGAGGATGTAGAAGCATTTCTTTGTTCCATTTCTATTATCCAATCTGATTGGATAACTGAAGCAAGGGATGAATGGAAGAATGATGAAGAGGTGTGGGCACTCATTTAAAAGTTGCAACAATATCCTAGTACATCTCATACATTTAGTTGGAAAAATGATTCATTATGGTACAGAGATCACTTATATCTTTATAAGAATTCCCAACTAAAGAAAAATATTATTTTTGAATTGCACCCCCCCCCTTAGGGGGGAACTCGAGATTTTTGAAAACTTACCACAGGGTCAATAAGGTTTTTTTTTTGGCATAGCCTTAAATCTAATATTCTGAAGTTTGTGGAAAAATGTTTGGTTTGCCAACAAAATAAATTTGAGACAATTAAGACCCTGGGTCTGTTACAACCTTTAGTCATTCCAAGTCAACGTTGGGAGGAGGTCTCAATGGATTTTTTCATAGGTTTACCCAAGTCTAAATGAAGGAGTGTAATCATGGTGGTAGTCGATAGACTTACCAAGTATGCACACGTTTGTGCATTATCTCATCCTTTTAAAGCCAATACAGTTGCTCTTTCATTTATGAAAAAAATTCAAAAGCTACATGGAAACCCAAAGATTATTGTAAGTGACAAAGATCCCATTTTTACTGGAAATTTTTGGACGGAATTATTATCTTGTCTTGGTACTCAAATAATGCATATCTCATCTTATCATCCTCAATTTCATGGGAAAACTGAGATAGTGAACAAATGTTTGGAAAGATATCTTCGTTGCTTTGTATATGATAAACAAACACAATGGTTCAAGTGGTTACCTCTAGATGAATGGTGTATACCACTTCCTTCCATACTATAGAAAAAAGACACCATTTATGGAACTTTATGCCTATCATCCACCATCCATCATATCATCTTTAAGAGAAAATTCTAAGGTTCAAGAAGTGGAAGATCACATCAAGAATCAACAAGTTCTCCAACTCTTAAAGGATAACCTCACTCTGGTGCAAAAGCGAATGCAACAATAGGAAGATTAGCATCAGAGTGAAATAAGTTTTGATGTGCGTGATTGGGTATTTTTATGGCTATAACCATACAAACAAATGTCCCTCAAGAAAGCTAAGAAGGATAATAAATTATCACCCAAGTACTATGGTCCTTACAAGGTGTTGCAAAATATTGGTACTATGGCATACAAATTGGAGCTAACTGCATATTCCCGAGTACACCCAGTTTTCCATGTTTCATGCATAAAGAAGGTTATCAGTGACAAGCTCCCATTTAAAACAATGTTGCTAGAACTTGAAAAATAAGGAAAAAAAAATATTTGAGCCTGAAGTAGTCATGGAAACAAGAACCTGACAGCTACAGAATTGAATAATTTTAGAGTATCTCATTAAGTGGAAGAACTTACCCGCTAAAGATTCCACATGGGAGGATGAGAATTTTATATAGAAGCATCTGGCACTACTCAAGCATTGAGGACAACACTTTTTTGAAGGAGAGGGGCATGTTAAGTCCCTATAATACTAGTGTATTCCTCTTATTATTATTAGTGTATCCCCCTATTGTTATTTTTGTGCCCATGTATCCCCCATGTTGTTATTCTTGGCCCCATAGAAGCCCACTATTGTTATTGTTGTGCTCTTATATTATTATTGTTATACAGGCTCTGATTATATTATGACCCCTTGGACTCCTATATATACCAAGGATATCTTATCATTTGAATCATCCAATAATTTTTCATTTATGTAATGTAAAGGAGGTTTTCCCCTCGAAAAGGATAATATTTAAGTCGTTGATTTATCTTTTCTATGACTTGGTTGCATAACACGGACCCAAGAATTTTTAACTTCTTCCTTAATGATTGTAACTCATATTCTATGTTCTAAAATAGGGCCTTGATGTTCTGTTTCCATACTAATTTTCATCTTATAACTCCAGTTTTTTAATTTGTTGATAACTCTTCTACAAAGTTTCAAAGAAAGAAGGAGCCTCTTCTATTATGAATTCTTCCAAATCAGTGGAGTTAAGAGAGGAAGCACTGTGCCCTAGATTTCCCAACTGCATTTGAAAACCAGGTTCATTTGAAGGTCTTGTTAATTTTATTTGTATTTCCTGTTCATCCTCTATTTGAATTTTAGTCCTCTGCTGTGACTAGGAATCCTTGATCTCAACATCTATATTTTTCAAAAAGAAACAATAACTTCTTCCATTGATTAAAACAAAAGAAAGTTGCATATGCAAGTTTCTGTATACATCTATTAGTCCCAATTTTCTTCAAAGACTGAGAAAGAAAAAAATTCTATGGAATCTCAAAGAGAAAATTTCTTAATTCAAGGGCCAAAGATTCCCCTAATGAAGCATGAACCAGATCCAAATGTAGCCAGTACAAAGAAAAAACCATAGAAAAAACAAAATAACACCCTACTACAACAAAGTTTTGAATGATGAACGCTAAGTCCGAAAAGGCCACATTCCAAAAAGAAACAAAAACAAATCCATTGCTAGAAGAAGAAAGCCCCCAAAGTGGAGATAGATCTATTGACGAGGAAATAAAACCAGATCTACCCAAGAATGACAAAAGCCCCTTGCTTGGATAGTAAGTTTACCATAGCATTATGCTCATAGAAAATGTGGCAAAAGGAGATTGAATTGAAAGTTATTGTCATGGATTCAATTTTCTCCAACTAGTGTAATAATTATGGCACATCCAATGTGGAATGGCCCTTGGCCTAATCAATAATTGTCTTCAAGTTCCCAACTATCAATATCTCCTCAAAAGCAAGGCAAGTTGCACAACGCATCAACCCCCATAGATCCAACATCTCTACTCTAACATTGGTGCCAAATCCCGCTGACCAGAAGAAATGGAAGGCCAGGGACGGTTGGAAGATGATAATAGCTCCACACCCACACTCTCCTTTCGCAATGGCTCTATCAAAAACACCAAAAGGGGAAAATTTTATTAATGCATAATTTTATGATTCATTATCATGTACAGATCTTTTCCAGATAAATCACATAAATGTTGAACCACTTAATATGGTTCATCATCAGGACATAGATGGATAGCTTACACCAAAGAACAAATAAATACAATAGAGATACAATGGCTAAATCCCAACCAACAAAAATTAAATACTATAATATTCAAAATGAATGTTAGAGAGAAAATAAAAATCATTAAAGGTAAAATTTAAAACAAAAACAAAAAAATTAATAATGAAAACTCATAAAACAAGGAATTAATAGTAAAGAATAAAATAAAAAGGAATAACAATTAGAAATTAACAATTACAATTTATAAATAACTAGAAAAATATTATATATATATATTATATATATATAATATATATATATATATATATATATTAGATAATATATATATATATAGATAATATATATGAAACAAAAAGGAATAGGGTAAAGATTTTCAAATTTCAAATAAATTTATTAAATTAAAAACTATTGGTAATAAGAGAAAGCAAATACATGTGAAAATATAATAAAAGATAAAGTAACCAAAACCATGAAGTGAAAATATTATTTATTCAAAAAATGAAAAGAATTTATGAAATCAATATTGTAATGCCCCACTCTAGTTCACTCACAATGATATGACATTAACATTTATTTAGCCCTAAGGCCCGCACTGTATTCTTTGAAGACCTCAGGTTGAGGATCTGGACTATGTATGTTCTCTATTGATATTATGATGATTGTATCATTAATGGTCTATTGATATTATGATGATTGTAGCATTAATGGTAATGTATGTTCTCTACTGACATTATGATGATTGTATCATTATTGGTCTATTGATATTATGATGATTGTAGCATTAATGGTTATGTATGTTCTCTACTGATATTATCATGATGATAGCAGTAAAGGACATGTATGCTCTCTATTTATATCATGATAATGATATCTTTGATGGACATGTATGTTTCCACATGATGATGATAGCCATGATGGATGTGTCCCCTATCTTAGCTACATACATTAGTTCTGATTCACAATGAACAATGAAGTGAATGACTAGGTCATGTTGATGATGTTATTAAGACAATGACTAACACTCAGAAACTTTGTTACTAATGATTATTGAGTATGACAAGAAACCATCAGAGGCACTCACATATGATGAGTTGATGACACCTAGTTTGATGGAAATTAATATTTTGTCTTTGAAATTCTAAGCCAATTTTGAAACTTGCTATCTAATATATATATATATATATATTCTGATGATATGCTAGTGGTTGCAGGAACATGTTAGTTGCTTAGAAGAATGACTCACTTATAGGTCATGGGGTTGTATAATTGGATGGAACTACATGGGAGGGTTTGGACAGTGTCCCTGATCTCACCCGCTAGCACTCCCATCATGTCGTAGGCTGGAAAGGTTGAAACACCTTCGCCTTGAAGATAACGATGTCATGGGGGAAGGTCCCAAATTTGGGTCGCTCATAAGTATTTTAGTGGGGGCATGCATCAAGGTAGATTCCTTGATCCGCAACACCATTAGTCTCACTATAGCAGGAAACATAAAAAATGATAGAAGTCTTTGTCGTTGCACCTAGACTTTCCCATTGTAGTCACTAAATGCTTGAATGTCAAGCAGCATGGCACCCTTGGAATTTCAAGGGAAGTTCTTGAAGGGCACGAACAACTTGGCATCCTTAGCATCATTAAAAAAATTAACCAATATAATCAATATGTGAAAATCCTACAAATTCACATCAAGTGGTAAATGATGTTATGACCAAGGCAATTCAATCAAGAATAAAACTTGGGGTAAGGGGAGAATAGGAAGAAATAAAATATTTTACCCTGAGAACTCTACCATTCCCATGTTGGAAAATATTAGGTAGATAATGTACATAAGGGACATATATGTAAGTATAAAAATTAATCCTAAAATAGTTAAAACTTCATTAAGAGAAGAGGGTGGTGAATTAAAATAAGATTAATAAATTAATTTTTAGAAAAAATTAGAGAACTTCTATGTGGCAAGAGCCATCATAAGAATATCCATCTAAGAGGAAAATTGAGTTAAATTAGGAAGTAGTTAGGGGACCAAATTTGAGACATCAATTGACTTTAGTAATGAACACAGATTAAGGAGTAGAAAAGGTGGATAAAGAGACGACTAGGAGAAGAAATAGGAAGTCTTTTTGAGGTGATGAAAAAAATTATTTTTAAATTAAAATTTAAGTAAATAATTTTGGAGATCCTTGGTGAGAGAGTAACACATGGGTGGGTCAATAATCAAACTTTTGGATTAATAAAAATAATCAATTATGCATAAATTGTCAAGTATCACCTATGAAGCCTCCTATAAAAGAAGGGGCGAGCCATGGGAGAAAGTAATTTTTTTACCTTATTGTTAGATGGATGAGACTATGTCATTATAGTGACTACAAGCTATATTTGAGTTTTGTGAGATACAAGACTTTAGAGAGGGCACTCTTGGGCCAAGGAGTGCTCACCTCTATCAGCTAGCACATTTCCTCCATTGTACAACCCCATTGCAGCTCGGGGGTCCGCGGGGAAGGAGAGTACTCAAGGAGCAGGTTGGGAGGTCAAACAATGGGTCACTATATTTGGATTAAGCACGTCAACATTCACACTTGGAGGCGAACAACAACAAGGGAGTGCAAGTAACAACAAGTCAAGATTGAATGGCATCTCGTGGTGAACGGTACCGATGTTATTTATAATGTTCTTTTATATGACTTCATTGTGCCTATAGTTAATAGCATGAAAAATAGATGAGATTTGTTATGAAGTGAAATTCATGGATGTTTTATATAAGTGCTTTATATTTTTGAGTTCTCAATGTTATCTTCTTATGGTTGTATTCCTAGTTTACTGTATTATTCTTAAAAAAAAAAAAAACCATAGGGTTGGCCCCTACAATTGGTATCATAAGATCTATGGACCCTTTGAAACTTAATTTTCATAAATGTTACCATCAATTTTCGTTAAGATAAAAAAAAAATAAATAAATAAAACAAGAAAGAAGAAATTACATATTCAAAATATTTTTCCTTATGGTAATAAGTAATTCTATCTAAAGGTAATTTTATCTAAAGTCGACATGGCAAAATTTACTACTTTGATTCTATTATTGATAAGATGTGTTATTCACATGTAAGGTCGGTACCCAACTTCCTAATTTTATTCCATAAGAGATTTACTAAGAAACATAAACTTACATTAAAATTATAATATACAATTGGAAAATATGTTCCTATTTGAACAATTCAATAATGTTCGTTAAAAAAAAATAAAAATAAAAAAATATATCATTTTTCCAACATTAGTAAACTTTGATCCCAGAACAAATTTATAAAGACTACTCTCAGTCGCATAACCACCTATAAATCAGATAAATTGTTTTGCTAGTTAACCCCTTGGTGCTAACTAGGAATTTGATGTCTAACCATAGAAAGGCTTCTAGTGCAAAAAATAAAAATAAAATAGTAGATAAATCCATAATCGAGATACATTCCAAAGCTAATAAACTCCCAAATGCTTTGTTGTTCAATCAAGGGATTATTGTTTGAGGGCATTCATTATGCACCTCACCCAAGAGAATAAAGTGCACCCCTCCTTGAGGAAAGCACTGGTACCTTAAGCCAAAGTGTCAAAGTGCAGAGTGCCAAAGTGTCGAAGTGCCAAAGTCTGGCAACTTATAATAAAAAACAAAGAATATGGGTGATGAGACCAGCCCACACTTTTACAAAACTATAATGTAGAGATGATTTGTTATGCTTGGCTAACGTATGGGAATGATTTTGTAATATTTGCGTGGTTGATTAAATCATACGATAATGTTGACACATGAATGAAATGCAAACAGATATTTTGGCATTCGGTTGATGTGGTATTCAATGAGGTAGTAATGAGCAGTACTTGCCTTGGTGTTTGTGCTTTCTGCTCGTTCCTATGCTCATTCCCTTTGTTCGTTAGCTCTCCAGGTCATTTGCTATAGTCTGCTAAGGGTTTACTCCTCAAGGTTATGCAAGACTCAATAGGCGGTTATGTTGTAAGTCGTGGGTGCTTCTGGTCGCTCGTTGCTATGTTTGTGCTAGTATTTACTCCTTGGTTTGTAGACAGTTCTGGTTTGTCCAATGGTGGCTTGGGTAAGTCCTCTATTGAGCTTCGACTTCTCTCTGTCGCAGTTTCTACAGGCTGCTTTATATGAACTCCTGTGCTAATATTTTTATTCCGGTTGGCAATTTCAACGTTTGCTTGTCTCCAGGTTGGCTCAATGGCTTCCTTCAGCTTCCGGCGCGACACACAGGTATTTACTTTGTCTCTGCTTCAACGGCTAAACTTCCTTCCTCAGTTTCTAACCCAGCTTGCTCCTTATTCTCCACAGTCAATCGATATTGTTGCTAGAATGCCTGTCTGTGGCGCCACTGCAAACTCTCAGGTAACGATTTGCAGTTTTGACAATTCGGTCTTTTTCTTTCCAATTCTATATTTTTGTTCCTGTTGCGATGTATCGGCTAACACTGGGTAACTTTGGTTCTGCAGGTGTTAAGAGTTGCAGTAGGAGGGTTTGACTATACACATCTCGATTTTGTTCGGTAGGCTCTTCCTTTTCTCAATTCTTGTTAGTTCTTTGTCCTAGTCTTTTAACCCTGTCTTTGGATTAGATGGGTTTGTCCAACGCACTTGTTGAATGGTCCTTTATGAGCACTGTTCTGTTATTCCAGAACTCTGGTTTCCACCAGGTCTTGGTCACTATCTTCGGTTTGTAACTGTAATGCTCTTCCAAACCCTCGCCTAGGGTTTCATCATTCTCAGTCTATGCATTTTCTATTGTATTTGTATATTGTAGCCAATACCCTCTCCTAGGGTCTATAGCCTAGGGTTTGGACGCTCACGGTTTTGTGTATACAGTCCAGTTCTGTGATTCTATTACACGGGCCTTTGCAATTCTGGAAAGGAAAATAGTTAAGGACAATGTGATAATATGAAATTTATTTTACCTAAGTTCGTCCATTATTTGTTTTCTCCGGCCTCATCGTTGGAACTACTGTTACGTATCTTTGGTTTGTTAATTGAAATATAATATGTTTCTTTGTCGAGTTCTATAAACGTGCTGACAATTTTATAGGTTTGTCTTCAAAATAGAATTGTGGAAGTTTCGTTCGGACTTGATTGTTTGGCCTGTAAAAATTTCTGGTTGTGCTACTCCTGGTTTTGTCTTCGTTAACTGTTTCAAAAAGACTGCAAACCCTCGTGTTGTTTCTACTCTTTGATATTGTTAAATGAACTGGTTATTCCTCTCGGGAAACATAAAGGAAAAGGATTATTTTTCAGAATCTGTAGTTAGTTGGCCATATGCTCAAACTGTTTTCAATTAAAAACTTAATAAATTATAATGGGCACACAGATGGACAGCAATATTGATTTCTCTGTTGTTACTTTTTATTTGAGTGTGAGTGGTCTTGAACTGAACCCCTCCATGATTTCGTCTTGTTACATTTATAGCTTTTCTGTTCCAGTTAATGAAACTGTACAGTTGCTTTTCAGTTAAATTTTTACAATTATTTAGATGCTAGTCATTTGTTCCATATTATGACAGGATTTTCTTTTCAGATACATTGTCTTTTTCCTTTTAAAATAAAAGAATAATCATGACTTGTTGACAACAGACAAACACATGTTCCTTACTATTCAACTACCTTTAACTAAGTAAAAGAAAATAAAATTAAAAGCCCTACCTACTTTCTTGTCAACCAACATAAAGACTAATAAAAGTAAATTCAACTTTTCTGTGACCTGGCAGAGACCGACACCTGGTCATGGTGCCTAAGTTGGATGCTCCTGCATCAATGGGGTGACAAATTGGACACCTAGAACGTATCTTCATACTCTATGCTATGAATCACTTCATTATCAACTAGATAAATCAACCTTCGAAACCTTTTTTTTGTCTTTGATTTTATCACATATCTAACTTCGAGCCTTTATTCTCTGTCTAGTATTTTCCTCAGTTACAAGTTTTGTTAACGCTATGAGTATTCCTAGAAAGAGTAACAATTCACAGGAGGTGGGGCGGAGATGACTTGAGATCAAGTTAATTAAAAATTTTGATCCGAATCAAATTATGAGATCTTGTAACAACTAGTTACTCCAAATCTGTTCAACTAAAATTTTTGATTGAGATCTTAAATTACCATATCAGGTAACAACCAATTACTCCAATCTAGTTAACTGAAGTCTTAAGATTTGTAATACCATATTTCATAACACCCACATACACATATACATATATGGTCAAAATTAAAATTTCAAAATGGAAAATCACTTAATCAATGAATATTGGTTTGTTACTTTTAACTCTTGTTTACAAGATTTATATATATTAAGAATGTAGTTTAAATGTAATCCAAATAACATAATAATAAATAAAACGAAAAGAAAACAAAAAGAAATCCATTTGGCATAGATTTTGCATTTAACTTTAAAAGACTATAACTCCCCTACCTTTAGGACATGAAAATTAAATTGGTAATTAGATTGATTATTTTTCTAATTACTCGTATAATTTAGAAATTAAAATCATTCTAGGTTAATGGTATGATAATTCAGAAATTGAGATAACTATAAATGATAATATTTACTAACAAAACTTTCGTAGAAGTAATTAATGAAATAGTATTGACTAATTTAAGAATAAGTGATTACACATGCATTCGACACTTGTAAATATTAATTAATCCACAAAGTATTAACTAGCTTTAACTTCCATTAAGATTTTGTTGGCTAGATGTGTCTTGGTCATTATGTAACCAATAATGGTAATGGATTCATCCATTAAGATTTTGTTGGCTAGATGTGCATTGTTCACTGTGTAACCAAGAATGGTAATGGTAGATTGTGCTAGTGATGTAACAACCACTTAGCTCATAGCTCTAATATTGTCAGTTCTATCTACTTCAAACATTCTTGATGAATTTTCAACACATATAGGCTTCACAGAAAACAATTGCCTTATAATATACTTCATGGAACTAAAGCCTATCGCCACGACTGAAAACAATAAAATCTTCACTTTGAATCTAACCAAACTCCTTACTATTAATTAAACCCACTAAAATCTGGAACTAAATGTTCCAACCAAACTGGGTGATATTGAATAACCAAACTCTTATCCTTAATTAAATTATTCACTTTGAATCCCACCAAACTCCTTGCTATTAATTAAATCCACTAAAGTTTATTGAAAACCAAACTCTTATCCATAATTAAATTCTTCACTTTGATACCAACCAAACTCCTTGCTATTAATTAAATCCACTCAAGTATATTAAATAACCAAACTCTGGTCCTTAATTAAATTCTTCACTTTGAATCCAATCAAACTCCTTACTATTAATTAAATCCACTAAAACCCACTAAAGTTAATTGAATAACCAAACTCTCGTCCTTAATTAAATTCTTCACTTTAAATCCAACCAAACTCCTTGCTATTAATTAAATCCACTAAAGTCGGGAACTAAACTTTCCAACCAAACTCGGTGATATTGAATAACCAAACTCTTGTCCTTAATTAAATTCGACAAGATGTAAAATTCCATAATAGGTAACCAAATTTTATAGAAATTTTAACAATTAAGAAAAACACGAAAACATGAAAACATCTCGAACACACTTTATTAATTTGTTTGTTTCATATACGTTTATTTTAATATCTAGCCAAACAATTCACTCCATGATTTTGTTACGGGGGTACATCTATATTTAAATTGGTGTTGTATTTTCAAAATAGTGAATCCAATTACTTAAATTTGGGTGTATTCATTGTAACTCATTTAGTATTTTAAGTTAATTTAATTTAGTTGATAGTTTCTAAAATGTTTTATGATAAATTGTAACTAAATTTCTGAAATGTTTTATTGTAATTTGTAACTCATAAAGTATTTTCTAGCTTATTAGGTTTATAATTTCAAGCACGCTTTGTTAGAAAAGACATCATTGTATAATTAAGTAGATTTTTGTTTGAGTTTAAAGTAGATGATATATAAATATTTTAACTTTTGTGTGACTAGTGTTTACAGTTTGTTGCAAAATAATATTTAGCTTAAAGGTTTTCAATGAATCTATTTTTATTCAATTGTTCATTATGGTCATTCACAAATTACAATATATTGGATTTGAGATATTACAATATGGTAATAATGTTTTATAAGTTGTAAAACTATTTTATACTAATGTACAATTTGGTCATATAGTTGGATTCTTTTAAATACAACATCAATAATTTTTTTACCTAAAATTGCTCAACAACTTGCATAAATTTTGGTGGACATTAACCATGGTAAATCCACATATTGACATTCTTACTCAAAGTTAAATTATGCAACAACAAAAAAATGCATAAATAATGGTGGGCAATAACTCTTGGTAGATATGTTTTTTACTGAATGTAAATAATATCTCAAATAACTCTTGCACTATTATTCATTTACTCTCCATGGTTACGCTAGTTTAACATCATTACAATCAATTATTTAATTTTTTCCATATAAATAATGGAATTTATTATTATATATTCTTTCATTATTAACAAATGACATTCTCAGTTTATGTTATGATAATGCTACCAACCACTTCTACCATTACATGACATAATGTAGTTTAAGTCTACTATGCTAAGTCAGATTGATTGTATCCTTATAATTAAATATTATAGGAAGGTTTGGAATTGATAGGTGAATTATATCATCAAGAACTTGTAAGTATATAATAATAACAATAAATTATAGAACCACTCAATTTGGTTATGATTTTTATTTGATTGATTTTTATCTTATAAGGAAAAATCGTGTTAAATTGTGGCAAGGTTCATTGCTAAACCATGGTTAGAAGAGGTACAAGAATGGCACCACCACAATAGCCAACTCCTACCACCTCACCCAATGATGCGGAAAACATCACAACACAAGAACAAATGCTAGCCGGATAATTGTTGAACTTAATGAGATCATTCCAACACATGTCTGAGGCATTAATAAACTGTTTGGAATGGGAGCATGGAGGACTTGTCATACAAAATGAAGAATCCCAAAACACTATATGAAATGATGTACATCGATATTTGGAAAAGGGTAAATTTCCAGAGTTTTGGGGGTACATGGATGGTTAATCTGCAGAGGCATGGTTAGAAAACATGGCTATGTATTTTACCTTAAGAGATTACACCTCAAACCTGAAGGCCAAGATGGGTATATTCCAGCTAAAGGGAAACACACTACTTTGGTGGAAGGCATTATTACCCCAATTGGGGATGGATATCTCAGAAGTAACTTGGGAATTATTTCAAGAAAAGTTTAAGAATGATACTTATCAGAGGAGTTCCTTGAGAGGCAACTAAATGAATTCAATGCACTAAAGTAGGAGAGTCGCTCAGTACCAAAGTATGAGGCTCGTTTCATGGAATTACTCCGTTATGCCCCTCACTTAAACATAGAAAGGCTCAAGGTGAAAAAATTTGTGTATGGAATAAATGTTAACATTCGAGCCAAGGTTAGGATCTTAATGCCTCGTACCTTGCACGAGGCAGTTCAACAGGCGATCATTGTAGAGGAGGAGATCATGAGCAGTGGACCTAGTAAGTCAAAAAGGCTCATGGGATCGGGAGTACCAAATGGAAATAGTATGGAACGTAGAAATTTCGAAGGGGTCTTGTGCTCAATCATCAAAAGTGGTCAACAAGAAATCAAAGAACACCATATAGGCATCCAGCTTAGTAGTTGTACAGGGTTCCTCAACAAATTCGTCATCCACAACAACATCATCCTATGTGACAGAGCCAAGTCACACCACCTCAGCACTGATCCCAACAATCTGGCTCTTTCTAGCAGAGTTCCAAGCCAACTTCCAATTCAGCCGGTAGTAGGAGCCAAGCTCCTAAGAGGGGGTGTTGGACTTGTGGAGGTCCTCACTATGAGAGAAATTTCCCTCAAAAGATAGGTAATACCAACTCAACTTAGAAAGCAACTATGGTGGGGGATCTCGGGAAGGCTCATCTCATCCATGCAGTGGTGAAAAATCGCCAGGTCGAACACTAGTCCATTGTGTTGGAAACCTCAAGTAATATTGATGGTATGAGTTTTGTTATTTTAATAGATCTAGGAGCTATTGATTCTTTTATTTCTCTAAATTCATTATTAAGGATTAAACATAAATCAGTTGCACAACATGATTTTAGACATGTAGAAATGGCATGTGGTATGAAAAGAAATGTAGGAAGGATGGTAAAGGATTGTGAGGTGGACCTGGGTGTATTTAAGACCAAGGTATCCTTGTACTCTATGATCTTAGGAGTCTATGAAATAGTTATAGGAATGGATTGGTTGGAACGATGTGAGGCACTCCTAGATTGCAAAGATAAGGTACTATATTTCACAGACAATGACGGCAAAAGAAAATCCTAGAGGGGAAGGAACCAAGGGGTGTCCCTGAGGTTCATCTCCTCCATGCAACTAATGAAATGGAGGTGAAAGGGATGTAAAATGTTCACAGTTGTAGCTCTAAATGATAAGGGTGGTTCTGAAAACCTTGATAAACATCCAATTCTTGTTGAATTTAAGGATGTATTTCCTGAAGAACTACCTGGGCTACCCCCAAAAAGGGAAATTGATTTCACCATCGAACTTAAACCAGGCACAAAGCCTATTGCAAAGGCACCCTATCATATGTCAGCTCTTGAGCTAAAGGAATTGCAAATCCAATTAAAGGAATTGTTGGACTTGGGATTCACACGACCCAACATATCTCCATGGGGAGCTCTTGTCATTTTTGTTAAGAAGAAGGATGGGTCTTGGTGACTGTGCATTGACTACTGCCAGTTGAACAAAGTGACAAAAAAAAATCAATACCCTCTACTAAGGATAGATGACTTGTTTGATCAAATGAGGGGGGAAATTGTGTTTTCAAAAATAGATTTGAGGTCAAAATATCATTAATTGAGAATTAAGGAAGAATATATCCCAAAGACAACCTTTAAGACAATATTTGGGCATTATGAATTTGTAGTTTTACCCTTTGGACTAGAAATTTCCCAGGTGTTTTCATGAGTTTTATGAATGGAATATTTCAGGATTACTTAGAAAAGTTTGTACAAGCCTTTATCGATGACATTTTGATATACTCACAGACCCCAGAAGAGCATGATGAACACTTGAGGATATTTCTACAATGTCTTAGAGAAAATCAATTGTACAGGAAGTTGTCAAAGTGTTCCTTTCACCAAACCAAAATTCATTATCTTTGGAAAATTATCTCTGGGGATGGTATCGCAGTAGACCCAACAAATATAGAGGCCATCATGGAATGGACAACACCAACCAATGTTCATGAAATATGAAGTTTCATGGGCATGGCAGGGTATAATAGTAGATTTGTCGAAGGGTTTTCGAAGATAGCAAGCCCCATTACTGAGCTCTAAAGAAAGAACAAGAAATTCATTTGGACTAAAAAATATGAAGATGCATTCCAAAGGTTAAAGGTGTTATTAATGACAATGCTAATTTTGAAGGTGTCAAATATGGAACAAGAATTTTTAGTTTGCATCGATGCCTCCAAGGAAGGGTTGGGTTGGGTATTGATGCAAGAAGGAAGAGCAATAGCTTATGCATCAAGGAAACTTAGAACCCACGAAGAGAACTATGCAACCCATGATATAGAAATGGAAGCAATTGTTTATGCACTAAATGTTTGGAGACACTACCTTCAAGGAAGGAAGTTTGAACTTAGGACTGACCATTGTGGGCTACAACACATATTCACTCAAGACTACTTAAATGAAAGACAGAGACGATGGTCTGAGCTAATCAATGAATATGATTTTTATATTACTTTCATAAAAGGAACGGTAAATAGGGTGGTTGATGCTTTAAGTAGGAGGCCTAAGATATCTTCAGTGATTCCCTTAAAGACAAATTTGAGGGAGAAATTGCTTAACTTATAATTTACAGACACCCAGTACCATGAGGTTAGCAAAAGTTTGAGGGAGGACGAAATGATGTAGAAAACTAAAAAAATAATAATACACACTCACTCATATAATAAAGATCATAAATATAGACAAACTAGACATGTGCGCAAACTGAAGTTGCAGTCAAACCAAAATGCCTTCATTATCAAAAAACCAGTCATCTGGAAGATCAATGTTTTGATCTCCATCCTTGTCACCATTATGGCAGGTCAAATCATTCATCAACACAATGCAAAAAACAAAAAAAACCAAGCAGATTGAAGATCGATTATTCATGGATTGATCCCTGGGAATGGTCATCCATGGTTAGAAGATTGTATAAGTTTTACAAAAAATAAAGTAAGCGAGCGTGTCATTCAAACAACCAAGCAAGAAAGCGTGTCAAAATCAAGTGTGAAATTTCAAATCAAGACATCTACAACAAACGAGCCAATGTGAAGTTGATTGAAGCATTCACAAAGTGTCAGTGAAGCATTCAAGCAAAGCGAGTGTGAAATCAAGAATTCAAACAACCAAGTCATAAAAATCTAGCAAGTGTTTAAAGCATCAGCAATAATCAACAGTACAAGCGAGCCTGAATTCAAAGTGAGCAAGCTAACATGGCAATACACATTCAACTATCCAAAATTCTTAACAATTTGATTTTATCATCAGCTGGCGACATGGTGAACATCAACAAAACAACTCTTGTTGATATTCAAGTGCATGTTCAACATGCACATGAAATGATTGAGTTTCTTCAACTGGAGTCGCAACTTCAAAGAGATGAGTTGCAACAGAAGAGTGATGTTTCCAAGTATTTCATCTGTACTGATGAAGATAAAGATGTTGATTCCAAGTCACTGATTCAACCAACTTCAAGTGTCGAAGTGGTCCTTGATCCAGATCAACTTTCTTCCAAACCAATCATCAAGCCATGGGAAGAACTCCAACATAACAAAAATCGACAAGAATTAAGATATGACAAAGATGAAAACAACTTGCATATCCTTGATTATTCTAAGCCGATCAAGTTCATCAGTGCAGGATTTCTTGATCAAATAATATCAACAAGCCATGAGAAAGTTGCAGACAAACAAACATGTGCACAAACTAAAGTTACAGTCAAACCAAAATGCCTTCATTGTCAAAAAATCAATCATCTGGAAGATCAATGTTTTGATCCCCATCCTTGTCACCATTGTGGCAAGTCAAATCATTCATCAACACAATGTAGCAAACAACAACAACCAAGTAGATTGAAGATCGATTATCATGGATTGATCCCTAGGAATGGTCATCCACGCTCAGAAGATTATATAAGTTTTACAATCGAATTCACTCACACATAATGCAACCAACAGAAAAATGAAGATGGTACTCTTGTGTAGTTAAATGGGGGAGTACACTAGTGAAACACTCCTACACCTAAAGGGGGGGAGTTCAACAATAATTTGAAGAAGATTGTCTCTCCTTTCAGTTGAAAAAGGGGGGAAATGACAGTAGTTGTCAAACTGAAAGTCTTGACAACATCAGCAAAGTAGCTAGTGATCATTCTTCATTAGCGAGTGAGCATCAACAAAATTCACTAGTGGGCGATCGACAACATAAAAAGCAACAGTGAGTTGTTTTTCAACATCATCAGCTAGTGGGCGTTCTCAATATTTTGTTAGTGGACAAAGGATGCTGATTGCAAGCAAAGGATAGATGGATCATTTTGCAGCTTAGCATGTGATGGAGTTGTCAAGCGACATCCAGAGATGAATCAGACATGCAGCTGACTCATGGTCTCTTCATATTGCAGTTTCTTCAACATCCAGCTTTGGTGATTTTTCAGGGAAATGTTTTTTGAGGATCAACAGTTTTAGCATGAAAACTTGGAAGATGGTTCTTGGTTCTTAATTTGGACTTATCATTGGAGGGGGAATGTTAGCCTCACTCTCAAATTAAAAACAATTCCAAGTCCAAGTCCAAATAATTAAAATCATGAAAGTTAGGATTTAATCCTACCTTTCTAGATTGATTTTGTTCCTCGTGGTTAGGAGTCAATTTAGGCTTAGTTGGCTGAGAGATTCTCTCCAACTAGTTAGGCTCCTAGATTAGTCTGTTGTTGAGATATTTTCTCAACCATAGTGTCCAAGATAGACGTACTATCTTGAGACCAACTTCCTCATGTATTTATTTGTACTAGTTATTATCATTCTTTGTACATTGGATTGATTAATAATGAGAATGTGAGGAATGTTGTAAGGCTGAGGCCTTTTCCACCATGTCTGGTTTTTGTATATTTTTGCTAGTTTCTGCTTCAAAGATGGTCCATGCACGCAAGTTACACGTTCACAAATATTGAAGGAACAATTCTGAAAATTGCTTCTATCAATTACTTCGATCTCCAGATAACACTCTTCAAATATTTAATTTCTAGCAGTCACTTCTTCGAAACAAAAATAGTTTCATAGGCTCCACTCTGAGATAGATCCAGAAATGTCGAATGTTGAGTTGAATTAGAACCAGTAATATCTGTTGCATCCCCATTCACTGCATCAAAACATTATATTTTATTTGGTTCCTTTCTTTCCAGATTCTTGATATCAGAAATTTGCTTTGCGTGCGGCTATATTTATCTTCATCCCTCATGGTGCGAGAGTCGAGACACAGAGGCTAAATGAATGGATGTGCGTAGAGGAGATTGTTGGCATTATGAGACAAGTGTTGTACTTGATGGCAAATCACACAGATGATAAATTATAGTGTAGCAAAGTTATTTTCTGGTTCCGCAGGTGTGAACCTAAAGTTCACGGACTTTCATGCAGAGAAAAGTTCACGCACTTTCATGAAGAGAAAATTTCCTTTCATGCAGAGAAAATTTCACGCACTTTCATGCAGAGAAAAGTTCACACACTTTCATGCAGATAAAAGTTCACGCACTTTCATGAAGAGAAAATTTCCTTTCATGTAGAGAAAAGTTCACGCACTTTCATGCAGAGAAAAGTTCCTTTCATGCAGAGAAAAGTTCACGCACTTTCATGCAAAGAAAAGTTAACGGCACCTTTCCATGCAAGGAAAAGCGCACGCACCTATCGGGAAATTTAAATGGTTGTTTATGGTATTTAGTCCTTGGTATTTGAACCTATGGTTTTGGGCCATGGTATTGCATCCAAAAGTGTTGATCCCAAGTATTGGGTCCATGGTATTGAATTGTTATGGTTTTTGGTCCGTGGTATTATGAAAGGCCTAAGGCTATAAAAGAGGAAGGAGATCATTTGGCAAGGCATCTTCTGAATTATTGAATATCTGATAAAGTGCTAGATCTGGAATACTGTGATTGGATTATGGTGCAGATCTAGATCTGAATGAAGAAGGAACCTAAGCGCAAGGAGAAGGATAAGTTTTATTGATGGGTTAAAATCTTAAGGCTGGAATAGTGGTATCCCTATATGATTTTGATCTGTGATATGGGGTGCATGCTTGATCTATAAATTTGATAATTTGGGTTAACTAATATCTGAATGTTTGAAAGAATGAATTTATAGATCTGCACGCAGGTTTCTGAATACCGAAGTAGCGTACATCTCTTGATTTAGGTTCTAGCTGCTTTTGTTTATTGCTACAGTGTTCTGGGTTCAGAAGTGGGGTGTGATTACTGTTATTATGATCTAGATACAGTTGTCAGAGAAGTGTTTATTTTGATTTAGTTTTGATTGGTGAAAAGGTGATTGGTTGTTGCAGAAATTCTTGATGTTTGATTGATGTTATTTGTGGATCCAGTCTGAAAATTTATGAAACGTGGTCCCTAGAAGAAAGAGAAGGCAGTAGCCTTCTGTAGGTCAGCACCTACGTACTAGTATCTTAGCTAGTACAAGAGCAAAGGGGGTTGTAGCTCCCTTTCAGGAGAAGCTGGAAAATGAGAGAGGGTTGTAGCTCTCTGTAGGTTGCAGCCTGCGTACTGGCAAAGGACTGCACCAGTACAAAATCATTGTAAAAAGAAGTTTCTTTGAAAGAAGATAGAGACATATTGCATCAGGTGGTTTTCATCCACATTGGGTTTCCACCTTATATCATGGTGTTCATGTATGCTTCTTGTGTGTGATGATCTGTTCTATTTTACTGCACCTGCTTACTGTACATATGGTTAATGAAGTTTTGTCGCACTAACTAAAGATCAACATTTAATGGATTAACTGAATCATAAGTATCCTGGATATACACTAGTTGCATTAGACACAGTTGTGTATACACGCGGGTTCTCTTAATTGAAGTAGCATATATGTATCTAAGTATGGAAATGAAAAAGTTTTATTGATTTAATAATATTTATTCACCCCCCCTCTCAATATTATTTCCAACAATTGCTATCAGAGCAGGTCCTTTCGTAAAAGCTTGATCGCTTGAAGGAGATCCATGGAACTATGGGAAAGAAGCTTAAGAAGAAAGCACCTAAGAAGAAGAAGACATATCAAAAGAACTATGACAGTGGGTGTATGGATTGGGGAATATGTGGAAGAAGCACATCATGTTCAGAATTACTTCAGAATGAAGATGAACAAGATCTATCAGGTATGAATCTATTATCCTCTGGTGATACATCTATTTATCCTCTTAAAGATGATGAAAGTGATAGTAAAACAACTGAATTTGCACTTCTGGGTGAACAAGAAAGATATCAAATAGAGGCAGAATTTAAAAGGCTTACAGACAAAATTAGAGATCAACAAGATCTGTTGAACAAGAAGATATGTGCCTTCAAAAAAGAATCTACCAAACTAAAAGCTCAACTAGAGGAGGGAAATAAGGTAAGGAAGTTATTAAAGGAAAAATGTCAAAGGTTGCAGGATGAAGTGACATCATTAAGAAATGAAGTCAATGAAAGGAGCACAATCATCAAGAAACTCATAGATATATCCAGTTATTATGAAAGGCTTGAAGCTACAATCTGCTCGCTAAAGGAAGATCTTGAAGAACCAAAGAAGCAGAATAAAGGACTACTCCAAGCTATTGAAAAACAAGAGAACGAAGTTCTTGAATTAATGCATCAGTTGGAAGAAGGAAGGAAAGCTGAGGAGAACATAAAGAAGCAGTATCATGAAAAGGAAGAGCATCTTCAGATTAAGGTAAATATTCTAAATGATAAATTAGAAGAAAAGGATAAGCTCTTACGATTTCAAGACAGTACTAAAATTTTGGATGATATTCTTAGCAGTCAAAGGTCTCCTACTATCAAAACTGGTCTTGGTTTTTATGAATCTGCTGAAGATGAATCTAGCTCACAAGGAAAGGCAAGGAACTCTAATTAGAAATCTAAAATGCTCAATAAAGAGATGAGAGGAAAACCCCATCAATAGCCAAGGAAAGAAATACTTCAAAGAAAATATTTTACTCCTCTGATGAATAATGTTGAATGTTATGTATGTCATAATCTTGGACATGTTGCAGCCAGATGTAGAAGAAGAATGGTTCAAGATCATCACACAGAAAGATCATCATATTACTTTTAGGGATATTGTTTTTCTTGCAATATGTTTGGTCACAAAGCTATTGATTGCTACAAAATGAATATGAAACATGTAAGGTGTTATGCATGTAACAAACTTGGACATATAGCAAAGGAATGCAGGAATAAAGTACGGGCACCATACCAAAAGGAGAAAACTCCATCACGCTTGAAGATATGGAAGAAGAAGGAAGTACAGTCAGAAATATGTGGCACAACACAATATGCTCAGACACAGCACAACACAGACATAACAGACTCAAGGGGAGCTGAAAATATAAAACTGCAGTGTTCTGAATCTCATACGCAAGTTCCATAAATAGAAGTCGCGTATATACGCAAGTTGGCCACTGCGCAGTCGCGTATAGGTCAGTCTGAGGAAAAGCAGTATAGGGCTCAGGAAAAAGGGTCTGATAGGATGTAGTCCATTTGCTCTGTTTGATAACGGTTACAATCTACTGATGATGTGTGGAAATATCTGAATACTTATAAGAAGTTTAGAAGTGTTTTGATCCTAACTTGTTGATGATGATGCCTTGATACTTCTTGCTGATATATGCATGATTAGATCTGAGAGTTGGCACAGGTTCAGGGCGAGCATATGCCTTTAATAATGCATTGTTGGCATTATGGTTAGTAGTCCTTGGTGATGATGCTTATATGGCTAAATGATATATCGTGCTATGATATGGTTATGAGTTATCCATGACAAATCTCATATAATTCTTGGGGTTACATAGTTGATGTTCAGATTATATTTGTGGTTGATTCTCTGATGATGCATATATGGTGTTTACATGATGATCTTCATAAGAATAAGGAGAAGTACAAAGCTTGAATACACATCTTCTTTACTTGATGATGAGTTACTCATATGTTGTTGTCATCATAGGCATAAAGATCATATAATACAGTTATGATGCATGATTCCTATAGTTCTTGGCGCTCACATGGATTGATGCTATTGATGATACCAAGATGTCTTGATACATAGTGCTGGATACATGGATGATTACTCAAAGTTGCATTGTTGGAGACATGATGATGATGAGTTCCTACCTATATGTTGATAGGTCGATACTTACATATGTTGATGGATGCAGATGTTCCCAAAGTGATGCTACTTGGATCATGCAGATCTTGATGATGAGATGACTATGGCGTTATACACATATGATATAATGTGAATGATTTTATGATGATGTTCAAAAGGATGAGTTGATATCTATATGTAGACATACCTTGTTATAAGACATTTATAGGTTGTTTATCTAGAAGTGGTTGTACGCGTGTTTCATGAGGAGGATCCGCATATATACGCATGTTTCTATGGATACAGTCACGTATATGTTGGTTTGAATGAAATCAGTGGGCCAGACTCAGGGTGAGAAGAGTCTGGTATGGGTCTGACAGAGACCATCTAGCACAGCTTCAGGGGGAGCAGAGAAACTTCTAATAATGCATTGTTGGCATTACCTTAGAAGCTCTTGGTTCGTGTGCACAAGCTGTTTTTGGTTTCAGGTAGATCAGGTACAGAAGGGGAACAGAAGGAGATCATGGTTGCTGATTTGGATAGTGTTTAACAGATGCTGCTGATATTAGTTATTGGTGATTTTCATAAGTCTTGCACTTGATATTTGGTCTCTATGTCATGTATTTCTTTTATTATCAAGGTCATGTAACGGCCTATGTTGGTTTCCCCACTATGCCTAGGATGGATGATGTAATGTTCTTGTTTTATCATGTGTAAACTTTTGATGTATCCCCACTTGGTTGGGTGGATGAGTCAATTCTAGTATATCCCCACTTGGTTGGGAAATGGATGTATGTATGAGTCCTTGGTGATAGGAAGGTCATTTATGATCGAGTCATGTTCTTCTTGTAAAACATCTTTTTGCAGACCTTTCTTATAGTCAGGGGGAGCATGAATAGCACACTTCAGCAAAGTAGAGACTTCAGCATGTACTCAGAGGGAGCATGGATAGAGTGGTACACCTTGGCATATACAAAGGGGGAGCTTATTCAAAGATTTCAGCAGGTACTCAGGGGGAGTATGGACATCAGAATGTTTATCTAGGAAAGAGAATATCTTGGTTCGCCCTTTGCCCTTGATGTCAAAGGGGGAGAGGGATTTGGTGTTGTTGCCATCAAGTCCAAAGGTGGAGATTGTTGGCATTATGATGCATGTGTTGTACTTGATGGCAACCCTCTCGTAGAAGAACAACTCACTTACATATAACTAGATGAATCTACAAAAGAGAAATCAAATGCAGGACAGCTCAAAGGAATCAGATGACAGTTCTAAGTATGACAAGTTAGCTTTTCCATCAAGTCCAAAGAGGGAGATTGTTGGCATTATGAGACAAGTGTTGTCCTTGATGGAAAATCACACAGATGATAAATTATAGTGCAGAAAAGTTATTTTCTGGTTCCACAGGTGCGAACCTAAAGTTCACAGACATTCATGCAGAGAAAAGTTCACACACTTTCATGAAGAGAAAAGTTCACGCACTTTCATGTAGAGAAAACTTCCTTTCATGCAGAGAAAAGTTCACGCACTTTCATGCAGAAACGTTGACGCACTTTCATGAAGAGAAAAGTTCCTTTCATGTAGAGAAAAGTTCACGCACTTTCATGCAGAGAAAATTTCCTTTCATGCAGAGAAAAGTTCACGCAGTTTCATGTAGAGAAAAGTTCACGCACTTTCATGTAGAGAAAAGTGCACGCACATGGGAAATCTTATGGTTGGTTCATGGTATTTAGTCCTTGGTATTTGAACCTATGGTTTTGGGCCATGGTATTGCATCCAAAAGTGTTGATCCCAAGTATTGGGTCCATGGTATTGAATTGTTATGGTTTTTGGTCCGTGGTATTATGAAAGGCCTAAGGCTATAAAAGAGGAAGGAGATCATTTGGCAAGGCATCTTCTGAATTATTGAATATCTGATAAAGTGCTAGATCTGGAATACTGTGATTGGATTATGGTGCAGATCTAGATCTGAATGAAGAAGGAACCTGAGCACAAGGAGAAGGATAAGTTCTATTGATGGGTCAAAATCTTAAGGCTGGAATAGTGGTATATCTATATGATTTTGATCTGTGATATGTGGCGCACGCTTGATCTATAAATCTAATAATATGGGTTAACTAATATCTGAATGTTTGAAAGAATGAATTTATAGATCTGTACGCAGGTTCAGTGAAGCAAAGGCGCGTATACACACTGTTCTTGTAAGGGAAAGTCACATATACGCAGGTCGGTATTGACACAGAAGCGTATGCACGCAGGTTTTTGAATAGTGAAGTAGCGTACATCTCTTGATTTATGTTCTAGCTGCTTCTGTTTATTGCTACGGTGTTCTGGGTTCAGAAGTGGGGTGTGATTACTGTTATTATGATCTGGGTACAGTCGTCAGAGAAGTGTTTATTTTGATTCAGTTTTTATTGGTGAAAAGGTGATTGGTTAATGCAAAAATTATTGATGTTTGATTGATGTTATTTGTGGATCCAGTCTAAAAATTTATGAAACGTGGTCCTTGGAAGGAAGAGAAGGTTGTAGTCTTCTGCAGGTAGCAACCTGCGTACTAGTATCTCAACTAGTACAAGAACTAAGGGGGTTGTAGCTCCCTTCCAGGAGAAGCTGGAAAACTAGAGAGGGTTGTAGCTCTCTGCAGGTAGCAGCTTGCGTACTGGTAAAGGACTGCATCAGTACAGAATCATTGTAAAAAGAAGTTTCTAATTGAAAAGATAGAGACTTATTGCAGCAGGTGGTTTTCACCCACATTGGGTTTCCACCTTATATCTTGTGTGTGATTGTCTTCTGCTCTATTTTTCTGTTCCTGGTTACTGTTTATATGATCCTGATGCACAGATTAATGTTCAACATTTGTAGAATATTTTAAATTATAAGTCTGTATGGTATACGCGGGTTTCCTTATCTGTAGTTGCATATATACACGGTTTTTTCTAACTGAAGTAGCGTATATGTTGTTAGATTCCTATACCAATAGGTTTCATTTTTCATGATTGACAGTGGAAGTGCTAAATATGTTCATCCCTGCATGCTGCAGAGGTTCCATATTTTGTATATAAACAAAGAAAATTAAAAGATGAAAAGACGGTATGCCTTAAAAGAATAATCAAAAGGCAAGAAAATCAAGTGGTCAGAAAAAATAGTGAAAAGGAACCCCAAACCAAAGACCAGGAAAGTGGCCAGTCAACTGCCACTGCTATCTTATTTTACAAGTTCACCATGTGGAGGTACTGCTGCTTATTACACTTGATGGATGGCCCAATAGTTCAATCTGGACCATGCCATGTTTGAATTTCTGTTGTAGAATGGAGAAAGAATATCTGTCCAAACAGTTCAAGCTTGGCAGGTGACTAGCTAGGTAGAGAATTTAAAGAGCCCAACTGCTTAATCTGGGCCCTTGGAAGAGATAAGGGTACATTTAGATAGGATGGAATTCAAAAGAAAAAGAGGACAATCAGGGTTTGCCAGTTCAAGTGCACCCAATGCAAAGGAAGAAAAAATGTTAGGTGTATTAGGCTGGGTAGGTAGTTTGAGGTTGCAGAAACAAGGTTATCATTACTTTTTGTCTTGTCAAGAAGGACTCATCTCATCTATGGCATTGGCACCATGGCAGTTGTTTGGTGGTACAACACTGGAAGCATGACTAACTTCCCCTTTCATTCCCCCAGAAATCATTCACTAACATCCCCTCAAGGACCTTGGGATTTGCCCAAAGGTCCAGTTTCACTCCATTCTTGTTAAGGACCAAGTTGACATCTGAGTTAACTTAGTGAAAAGAAGCCACATTTCTTGTGTAAAATTGATCTTTCCACAATCCATTCATTTCCCTATGCTCAGGTTTCCATTTTATAAACTTAGAATTCATCCATTCCTTTTTATTCCATAGAACTCATATTAACATCTAACCCTATTATCTAGCTCCCTAAATCATTTTCCCACCCCTATTCTACAAGAAACTATATAAAAAACCCCAAAAAATATTAAATATCCCACCCCATAGCAATATAGCTATATAAATATAAAGTCGGGAAACATTAGGTCCATTTGGGACCCATTGTTACCCCATCCGCGTTCATTTGGGATTTATTTAACACCCGGTTAAATAAATAACTATGTTCAAACCCCCCCGCACATAAAACTACACCATTACCCCATGTACACATTTTCATTTGGATTTTATTAATATCTAATTAATAAACAACCACGACCCCGAGCACATATTAAACCTTTAACCTAAGGTTTTAACCCGCCAAAACCATACAAAAATCAACGTTTATCGGGCGCGCTCGTCTACTAAGCTCCGATCGTTTTGCCCTCTCGTCCACAGTAGGATCGACTCTCCCAGATCCGACGGCCCGCATGCATATCGGGCGCCCCTTTGTAGCGGTACGATAGTACCCGATGGTCGACGGTTTCACCGTCGTACACCGGGACAGTTGTCGACCTCCTATTGCATCGGGTTGCCCCTGACACATACCACTCCCATACCAAAAGCGGTCTGACGCAAACCGCTTATCGCCCTCCCCACCTGCCTACATCACCACATGACGTTGTCGCCACGTCGCCTGCCACTGCACTGTACCTGCGCCATGTCACCCGCTGACGTCATCCCCTTGCCACCATGTCATGTGCCACGTCATCATCTACGTCACGTGCCACGTCATCTTTCGTACCCGCTACACGACAAAAATACCTCATGATGACGTCATCCAAGAAAAGCGCCAAAGTTCCAAAAATTGGTTAAAAGTCGTGAAAATGACTATTTTTTGTTTATTTCTATTTGTTGCTGCGTAAACGACGTGCATGCGCCTTTACAAGCAAATCACCTTCGGAGCTTCTGTAGCCTATTAGCCCGCAATTCAACTCCGCAGCTCGACTCCATAGCTCGACCTGTACTTGTCAAGCACCCTCAGCGCCCTCATAAACAGGTATTTACCCGATTTATGCCCGAAGCCCTGTTCTTCATACTTCTCTGTTTAAGTTATCGAAAGAACCTGCATTTTTCTCCAAAAACACTCGTACCAATCGCTCATTGACCTGCATTTATTGTTTGATCTGGTAATTCACCGCAAACCTGCAAATTTGAACTAATTTACTCTGCAAATAAGCTATTCCTACACTCTATTCATCCATATTTGCCCACAAACTCCACAAATCGCTCAAATATTGAGTTAAATTAGCTAAGTGCCCTGTTTCCTCTGTGTTAACCTGTTACCTAAAGGGAGACCCTCAGCTTCCTTTTCCTCTGTAGACTTGTGCCCCTTGGGCAAAATTCAATACAAATTCTCTCGGCATTTTACCCACAGAGCCTGTAATTTGTCAAATTGATGCAAAAAACCCAGTCTTAGCACTGCAGATTTCTTGTTCATCATAAAATTCATACAGAGAAATTGGTTTGAGATAGAAAATCAATTTTCATACTTCTGTCAGTATCCTCAGAACCTCAATTCCACCTCCTATTGCTACTTATACCTATATTGCAATCAATACAAGCAGTATAAATCATGGATACTCCAGTAGCCTTGAACATTGCTCCCTTGAATGCTCCACACATGGACTTAGAGTGGCTACCATTAGCAGACAGAGACTTTCAGATCAAAGATATGATGGGCCTTACTTCTCACCTCACTGCTATGTGCCAATTCAAACAAAATCACAGAAACAACACTGATATTCTCGGGATTTGGCAATCCAACATGCCCATCTATTACCTCCCATCAATCAATGTGCTACCTGATTTCATTAATTTATGCCATGCACACTATGAACCCACTCTGAGAGCAATTCTCAGTCCAGATGGGTCTGTGATGTTCTATATCACTCCTCAATCCATAAATGAAATGCTGAACTTTGAGCCTCCTCAGCCTCTGGTTCCCCTCACAATGAAACTCTTGTTGGATCAGGGTGCAAGGCTCTCTAAGGCAGAAATATCAAGATTTAGTCAGCTGTTTATGGATCCAAAGTGCCAATATGATCACCCTCCTCCCTATCATCAGGCCTCGTTTAATGAAACAGGCAAGCTCATGGTGGACATGATTTCATACATTCTAGGATGCAAAACAGGAGAATTTGTGGATGAGACTGTATTTTTTCTCTTAACCATATTCACTCCAGGGCAGCCCCCTGCTGTCATATATGACTATGCCACCTTCATAGAAAACAAGATACATGAACAGTTCATGATGATGGAGAGAGAAAGAGTATTTAAATACACCTCTTATATATACCACCTGCTGCTATACTATCACCCAGATAGTTTCAAGGTTCCTCTCAGGAGATTAGACCCAAAAGGAGAGAGGAGATCTATTGTTTATTGGACCTTAATTTTCCATGAAGTCCACTATTCTCCATACACATATTGTGAGTTTATTGACCTATTCATTTACCCAGCTACTTGCCTATTAATGGTGACTCCTCCTACCAGACTTACTTCTGAAATGCAAAGGATCTTGCATCTTTCTAAGGGCTACAACATTGGTGATTGGTACTTCTACCAAAACCACACAGTAATCAGAATTTATGGGTGTGAGTTGTCCCCCTATAAGCTGCCAAGTTATGTCCCCATGAGAATTTTTGCCTTGGAATATTTCAGGCAATTCAGTAATGCAAACCTAACTCATTTCCATGGGAAAAATAAGAAAGCACAACTTAAAATCAGACACCAGTTGGGTCCCTTTGTTTTCAACAAAAGGGAAGAGGCATGGAAGGATGCAGACAATATGCTGGGACAAGATCTCATGCTGAAACAGAGCTTCTACTGGGCACCATATGACCCTGAACACTTCATAAGCCTTAGAAGAATCAAACATAGGCTTTCAGGATATGTGCACCAACCAATCCCCTACATTGAACAATATGCCAATCAACAAGAATGGGTAGAAGGCACATTAGATGATGAAGAGCTCATTGAAGAAGAAAAATTAGAGAGAGAGATGAAAGAAATTGAGAAAAGAACTAACCTGGATTATGTTGCACAGGTCACCTTCACACAGCCTCAACCAGTGGGAGCAAGCACATCAACTGCTACTTCATGGCAGCCAGCTAAGGAGGCCATTTCATCAGCGGGAAAGGGCAAAGAAATAGAGCATTTAGAACAACAAAGCACAATGGAGGAGAAGCCATCCTCAAATCCAGAAAAGGGTCAAGAACAAAGCCCTTTAACACAAACAAAGGCACCTGAAATCCCTGTGCTGCAAACTCCTCACAATGAGGAAAGAGGTAAAAAGAGGGATAGAACAGATGGCACACCCACAGGGACATCCACAGACCAGCAAGGAGAAAAACCCCTATGACGAGGAGGAAATCACAGAAGAGACCATAGGAAATATCAGGGGTGAGGGGACTTCTGAACAGCAGATCCCTCCTATTTTGGAAATATTGGCCAGCTCCTTTCAGCAGGAGCAAGAGAAACAACCAGGTGGGGAGGTTTCTTCCTCCAAACAACAGACCCAAAGGGGCTCAGATATTAAAAAGGCATTCACAAAGATTAAAGCTAGAAATGAGCCAATAAGGTTTCAGCTTTACAACCAATTAATGAGAATGGCTCCGACAAATCAACAAAGGCTAATGGCAGCCTATGATATGGAAGCTGGGAAGATGACTCTCAGTCACTTCAGACCTACTACACAACAGCCACAGTCAGCGGCAGACTACACCAAAACCAATCTGGAGGTCCTAGAAAAAGACATACATCCATTAGACCAGATTGAGTTACATAAGCAGACGGGAGAAATGGTTTATTGTACACTAGTAGATAAGGCTTTGTTGGCCCATAGATTGCAGAACTCTTTGTACAATACTTCTGCCCAGTTAGAGCTGGAAAACACCTCATCCTTGGCCAAGGATAATAGGATAAAATCCTTGGAGGAGATCATCATAGAGTTGGGACATGATCCCAAAGATCCCAAAGGCACACAGGCCTTGATTAGAAAAAAGGAAGAAGACATAGCAGCATTGAGAAAACAAATGAAGCTGCCAGTCACCATACATCCTGAAACTGCAGAAGTAGCACAACAACAGGAAGTAGAGGATGTGGTAAGTCTACTTATGAGGATGAATCAAAGGATATTAGAAACAGAGAAAGCATTGGAGAAGGCTCAACGAGGGAAACAACCAGAGTTAGCCCCTCAATCATCCCAAACAACTCCAATAATTATAGCTCCTCCAACAATAGTTACTACAGTAGCACCTCCCCCAGGTTCAACTTCAGCAGCAGGTGCATCAACTTCATCAACAACAGCAACAGCAGTGCAAGAGGCCAGCTTGAGCATGGAGGCCATGATTAAAGAGATTAAGGCTCTTGAATTACAAATGGCAGAGATGAAGGAAACCAAAGAAAAGCTAGCCAAGATTAATGCTAGTTATGATAAGTCAAAGATGACAGTTGCTGAGAAGACCAGGGAAGTAAATGCCCTAGAAAATAAGATAAAGGCCTTGGAGAAAGACCTCACTCTCCATAGAACCCTGACTGAGATTAAAACCATTTTGTGGAATAAAATTGGCCAATCTCTTGCTGATCAATGGACAGCAGTTCAAACCATTTTTGACCAAATAGAATTGATGGTTGTAGCTCAACATGAAACTCATAAAGGCAGAACATTATTAGCAGATAAGCCTGAGCAAGCCAATCGATTGATTCACTTTTTGAATACTAGTACTGGTGACCAGCTCGCAGCACTAAACATCCAGAATAGAACAGAGACTATTGTAAGAGTAAAGAAGGTGCTGACCATGAGGAATTTTGTCCAAACCATAGAAAGAAAATGCCAGGAAATGCAGATATAGGTAAATGCCTTTAGACAAACGCTTGCAAATTTGCATGCCAAAGGTTTACCCAGCCTGGTTACTAGTTCTGGAAGGCTACTAAAACAAGAACAATATGCAAACATGCTGAGTACCTTTATACAAAATCAAATCACAGCATCATCAAGCAATACAGAAGAAGCAGTCCCTCCCATAGGGCAGAGTTTATATGACAAACTGGAGGATTTGTTTTACATAGAGCATGAGGTAGCTAACCTCTTTCCAGTTTGGCTGAATTATTACATCTACACTGAAGCTGATGAAACATTATAAAAATTGAGAAAGCATCAATTTCCAACTGAGGATTGGTGGCAAAGTCTGCTTCAAATTCTAAAATAGTTTTGATTCTCTTCTCATTTATTTTTTGCATGAGCAAGTTGCATTATATGGCTCAGCTACCAGAAAATTCAAATTAACAGTGGATAAAATTCGCGCTAATATTCAAAAGCGCAGAACAGGTGGCACAGGATAGCACTACAGGACAACATATCAAGGAAGCGGTCACCCACCGACTGCCAAAGTCAAAGGGTCAACATCACACAGGACACTTGCTACAATGAGTAAAGAGCTTTTAATTCCTCAATTATTACTGCGAGATTTTTTCCAAAAATAGGTATGAATTATGTTAGAGTAGATGGATACATTGATGTCCAGATATTTCCCTCTGGGATATTTTGTAAACTCTTATATATACTTGAAAAAGAGATGTATTGTTGTTGGAAAGTTGGTGATTTCTTCTTTCTGAACTGCGTTGTAACATATCAGACTGTATTAATACGAATGGCCATTGAAGTTCACTGTGTTTGGATGATTTGAATGTGGATTGGATGTTCTGGGACCTGCTACAGAATTCCTGTGTCATGCTAAGGAACAATAAGTTATACTAAACCGTGTTTTATGTTCTCTATATTCGTAAATTCCATGTATGTTTCATGATCTTGATAACAGGGAAGAAGAATAGCACAGGATTTGTTTGAATGCACCCTATGTTCAATCTCTGCTGTTAATTATGTTTTTTCTTCAGAATTAGTCATAAATATGAATTCTTCACTGCTCATGTTTGCACTAATTCTTTCATTTTGAATACTGTTTAGGAATTCTTAATTGCTCCTGCACAATATTCATACACTTTCCCTCTACCAGTATAATGAAAGATTCTTGATTTCCTTTCATTCCCTGACTTCATTCCATCATTTTCTGATTTAAAAACTGTTTCTAGCTTGCCTATCCTGTTGTGTAGCACTACCTTTTCACTAAGAAACTCTTTCAACGATTATCAGTAACTCCATTGCCCAATGGAAAAAATAGTTATATACTTGCACCCCAGCTCTGTCGGAGATCACCATCCAACAAACTTAAAACCAAATCTTGTTCATCATAACTAGCCTAAAACACTTCAAAACAAAGCTAAATTACAAAGAGAGAGCCCTCTCTGGTTGCAGGTAGGCTAGGACCTACAGCTAAAAGATTGGTTAGTGGTTACCTCGGCCGTATTCCCTACAGGAAGCGGGGAACAACCTGAGTGATAACATATGTTCTGGATTTGAAAAAGAAAATAATTGGCCAGATAATACTGATTCACACCC